>CAJNIZ010045637.1:245774-280138 GCA_905231905.1 Symbiodinium pilosum | reverse complement strand
AGTCTAGCAGCCACAGCCGAGACGGCAGCAGCAGCAGAAGCAGCAGCAGCAGCAGCAGCAGCAGCAGCAGCACCACCACCACCACCACCACCACCACCACCACCACCACCACCACCACCACCGCCCTCCCAAAGACGACTTGTGAGGCGCTCATCACGAGCGGCACGGCTCTTATCCGCCGCGCCCCACGTGTGCCCTGGCAGCGGTTGAAAGTCAAGGGAATCCCCATAACCCTATCATATCCCAGAAGTCTGGGGCGTAGCCGAATAAGGAAGAGAAAGATGACCTGAATCAAGCTCGCTTTTCTTATGAAAGAACGAACAGCACGACGCAGACAACACGCCCGGAATGAGGTCTCAAGATGTCATTACTTTTCTTGAGTTCTGGAATTATGACACATTGCAATCAGACTATTATTGCTACTATCGCTCTGACTACTATGGTTCTAGAATTCAAGAATACGGACTTATTTGTCCTCATTTTGGAAGAAAACCTTAACTCTTGGATATTCCCAATCTGGGCCTGAGAGCGTGGTGTGTCAAATTCACTGAAAGAGCTTTGGCTAAAGAAAGCGTTGCAGCAAACTCATCAGACTGTCGGTTTCTGTCTACATGCATTCGTGGGAATTTCAAGTCTCCGGCCTTTCAGCCGCATAGGTTTCTTAGTTAGGAAGGTTGTTGCAGCTTGAGGTTGTAGAGGAAGTTCAGTCATCGGTTGAGGTGTGGGCCGTGGTGTTTGGGCAACAGAGTGTGGGATGGCTTTTGCGAAGCCTGCCCTTGTTCCACTCCGCGCCGAATCTTGACAAAAGTCATAATATGAAGCTCTCAGATCCTGTTGCATGTATTTACTGAAGAAACAAGAAAGTTTGGGAAAATTTACGCATATGAAGGAGAGCGGGACCGTCATGTGACTCGGCTGCATTTTGGCAATGGGATGAAAGAGAATAAGCACCCCAGGCCGACGGAAATATCTGCCGGTGGGGTCCCTTTCGGTGTGCATGTCACCAGCGGCCCCAGAAGATCTGTTGAGCTGCGCAGAAATTGAGACAGCCGTAAACAAACGTCAATTCCAATACTGAGTAGAGGTCTTCTTGTTGTTAGCACTAGTGCTAGAATGTCATCCATGCCAGAGACCTGTGCTCTTGCATGATCATAGTAGTGGGGGCAGATATTCAAAGAATAGTGTATCAGTGCATCGTATACAATAACTCCATGATTTTTGTCGAACCTCAGTCTTTATTGTATGGGATAGTAGTACTAATTACACATAATTTCAGTTTAAGCTTTCCATGATCCCTTCATTGTGCTTATAAGTCTCATTAGAAAGATCCCGGATTGTCGCAAGCTTCTAGATCATGCTTATAGGCAGCACAGACGACCGGGTGGGAGGCTTCCAGAAGAAGATTCAACAAGATATCGATGTGATTTTGGGTTTACTGAGTCATGGACGGCTATAGCTTTAAATGTGTATTATGTCAAAGCCACAGAAAAGAGGAAGATAAGTGTGCGAAAAGGCTCCAGTTTGGAATTCATGCGTCTGAAGTCCCTTTAGAATTGGAATTGCCTCTGAGAATCTGCAAATAGATGCAGTCCGGAACACAGGCAGCAAGATTGTGAGAAGCCCAGTACATAAATAGTGGATGCAAAAATGGTGCACCACTTAGGACTCCCTGTTGAAAGATATGTCTGTTGTGCACGCCCTGATGTCTTGCAAGTCATAAGCATCACTCCTCCTGGACTAGAGAAGCAGCTCCATCAGAATGAGTCGATGTGTCTCTGGAGTTTGATGACTACCTCCAGAATGTCTGTTTGTTCTGAATCCCTTTTCCTAAGCAACGGCCATCCCCATCCTTTCCCACCATATCAGCAAACTTGCTGCCCAGAAACTTTGCCCGGATGGTCAGCACCCTTCGTGAGACAGAGTGGGGACCATGGTTCAACGTGCGCACGTGCCCAGTCCGCAAGGAGGCCTCACTCCAACGTTACTCCCATAGTCCATGCCTTGTGGGCAGAAGTTGCACGGCAACACCTTCTGCTGACAATCAAGGCGCCCGCCCCATTACAGATAGACAAGCCGGGATGTTTCTATGGGAGTATATGTTCTCAGGGGCTGGGGAATCATTATGAGAGAGAGCTGATTGAGCCCTGGTCTCCCTTGAAGTAGGTATCCCCAAGCAGACAAACGTATACTTCCTAGGTTGCCTGCAGAAGTTCAGGGTCCCCTAGCTTCGGGTCCCCTAGGCGTGGGAATCTATAGAATTCTGGCTACGGAGTGAGAAAGATAGCTTGTGTGGGGAGAACCACATGTCAGATGTGCCACAACACGCACATGCTGCCAGCTTTCTCCTGGCTTGCTGGGAAATTGAGAAAACTAGTTCCCTTGAAGACAAACTACCAATGTGGGAAAAGGCTTCTGATCAAGGAGTGTAGAGATTCAGAACCTGTCTTTCTAGGGTCCCCAGTATTCAGGCGCCAATCCCCAATCTCTGTACTAACTCACGTCCCTGAATGCCCTAAATCCTAAATCGGCTACTAGGTGCAACCTCCGCGGTCCCCAGTATCCAGCCGCTAAATGCCCTAAGGCCTAAATTGATAGGCAACAGGGAGTGTTTGCAGTTCCAAGGAAGCCGGACGCGAGCCAGGTTGGAGGTGCGGTGAAGACCCCCGGCAGTTGTTTGTTCTGTGAGGTATTGTAGAAACTTGCATAATTACCATCATTATTCCCCTCTGACCCTTATGGTAAGAATAATTATGCAACACACTTTAGTTTCGGCTTTTGTGGATTAAGGATGTAGAGTATGAGGGTTTTGGTATGCGCGCTCATGCCTCTGGTGCAGGCATCTCGTGCACTGTGGTTGGGGTGTCGTGAGGAGCACTTACTGGTGCGTACCGGGTTCTTTGTAAAAAGGATGCCCATGCATGTGGTGAACATTTGGGAGCACTGAGCTGCTGAACCTCTAGAGCGCATGATTCGATGAAAGCTGGCGCATCACGTTGCAACCTCGACTGCGTGATAACTCGCAGGTTCACATCGCCTATTGTAGCTTCTGTAAGAGTGCTTTGCTTAAGGCTCAGGACCCTGTAGAAGGAAAGTTGAATGATCGCAGGGGAAGCTAAAATGGGTCTTGGGTGCAGAGTTTTGTCTTCATGGAGATCTGTCTTTCCTGAATGCTGCACAAAGCATCTATCAGCCGCGATTCTGGCATCGTGCTACATACGACCTCAAGATCTCAAGGCTCTTTAAGTGCAAGACACTGTTAGTTATGGCAAGACCAATCCCCCGGAAGCCCCACAATGACTCACCGTCATCCCGGATTAGTCAAATTACTGGAAAGTTCCAAACAAGGCGCGACCTTGCGTACACACCGCGGGCCATCGGCTTTCACACGGACAACCCGTACCGTCCAGGGCCGAAATACATGCCATTGTGAGGAGGAAATGAGCTATAGTCTAAAATCTTTTAAAGGGGGTTGTATAGGGGATTATATAGGGGATTATTACAAGGGTTACTTAGGGGGTTCTAGGTGTTTAGACTGTGGCTCAAGTGATAGATATGATTGCGACGATGATATTTGCACTTTTCCTCTCTCTGTATAGCTACTGTACTGGTTCTCGTTGCCACCGCCTCTTGCTTGTTGTATCTGGTCCTGGATGCGTTTCATTTCGACGAGGGCCCTCTTAGCAGTCCATTTGTTGGTTGTGGAGTCGGGTATTAGAACATCATTCTTCCAGTGGCGAACAACGGCGAACACGAAAGCTTACAAGCAAAGATATTCTCTTTTTCTCTGCCAATCCAGAGAAGTGGGACATTGACGATTTATGCAAGGCCCCAGACACTCTTTCAGGGACCTGGTGATGGTTTTGGTACTCTGGGTGTCAAGTTCGGGCGATTTTCTGCGGTTTTCAAGCTTACAGGCTTGGTTCACATATTCCCCACATTACGAGTGCTGAGCCACAAAGATCGCCCGAAGAATCAACATCCACAATTTTGGGCACTTCTGTCGCGCTATCGCTCGCCTTGAAAGCCACGGGAATGGATCCTTCTAGCCCAAAAGGTGAGGTTCATGAAATGAACGTGGCAGTCTCTGTGTCAACAGCACTGAATATGTGAGATCACCAAGGATGGGCATGAACTTTAAGTCCCCAAGATGATAGCGAGCTGATACTGGTGTCACACTTCTGAGGCAGGCTGTCAACATCGACTAGGTTTGCCATATTCGCCAGGCTTTTAGACACGTAAAGTAATTTATGTGTTTCACCGTGCATTTTGCCGCGCGGGGAGTTTATCAGAATGTAGCCTCGTTTTGGCGGGGCGGCGACATACAGTAAGGAAACCTCGCGAAATACCCATGTAAGCAGCTTGTAGGCACCAACCATTTCTTCTCGCTTGCACATACCTGAGAAACATTATCCGCGGTGTTCAGCTCAGTTTGGGTGCTTTCCTTTGGGTAAGTTGACAGAAGGTGCTCCGATTGTGATTTCATGATGTAGTCATGAGCGTACCCTGGGCCCATCCTCAATTTTTCCGAACACCTATTCCGAATTCCCTGCCCTTCAAGCGCGGCTTCTTTTGGGTTGTGGTTGCAGCCAGCACTGGGGGCAAGAAAATTCCTGGCAAAATCTTGCGCCCTGGTCCCTGAGGAGGGCAGGGCCGAAAGTCGAGATTTATAAGAACAAGGGGAAGGAGTAGACACTTGGGGTATAAGTCGACATTACACTACCGGGCATCTTTTTGCTGGTGTGTGTCCGATTCTTGGTAATGCTTGCATGGTAAGCCCTGAGTGCACTCAGGCTATCCTACACCCGTGACCTGGCTCTTTTGTTGAGGCTTGAGGGTCATGGTTGAAGGGTATTGGGCCGGGGCCTGTGCTTCGTGTTAAAGCTTCGTAGGCTTCGTGGTTCCTCGGAGATGGGAGGGCCGCATGATGGCTGAAGGTCTCCTCCACACTGCAGCGGTGTGCTTTTTCAACCAATGGCTCTTTTCGACCTTCCGACTGACTGAGGATTTCCAGCTGCTGCACGCAGTAGAGCACTGCTTCTGCAAGGACAAGGCGCCAACGTTCCCACGATCGCAAGTGGATTGCACTCATCCTGATTCAAGCGTTTACCCTAGCCATAACCGATATCATAGAAGTCATGCACTGATTACTCCGCAGAGGCTTGACCCTGTGTTTGGAGGTGCCTTGTCCGGATTGCTCTGTGCGGGCCTCAAGAGTAGCAATTTGTGCATCTGACCTACAAGTATCAAGCTGTCCTTATATAAATGGGAATTACGCATTGTGGCAGCTGCAGCAGAGCGTACATGGGATCTGTGTGTATGCCGGTGCAGATTCTGCAGGTGGCGTAAAATATTCTGAGATTCCACGGGATGGCGGAGGAATCCACACCCACTCTCCAAACACGAGATAGTCCGGAGTCCGTTTGTAGTACCGAAGACAAAATTTGCCGGTCACGACATCTCCAGACCCAAAACTGAGGTCATCAACTACCTTGTGGATGGCTTTCACATCGCCGAGCTCCTGAAAAAGGAGAGCTCTGAGGATTTCGACGTACTCAGCAGCCCGACCAAAGAAAAGATGTGACATGCTCAGAAATGAGAAAGGCAAGCAAACAAACAGCAGCCAGTTTGGCAATTCTAGTAACAGTTCTATGAGACATCCTGCCCCATAACTGAGCACTTATGGCAACGGTACGGGCGGTAGTTGTATGAGTCATAGTACGCACAAGCGTCGTAAGTCATTTCAAACCAGGTGCTCATTGACAGTCATATCCGGTAGTGTCCACAGATTTGTATAGAGATGACAATCATCAGCGCTATGCCGGTGCGGCTCATCAAAAAGGAGATAATGACAGTCAATGTTGGCGGCCCATATAGCCCCTTATGAAAGATGGTACTGTAGCCTTATTTGTTCACTTTGCTTAGCTAAGCTCTCAGTCAGAGACCTCCACCAACGCATGATCAAGTAGTGCTGGCGTTCACGGGCAGTTGATATCATTCCCAAAGCATCATTCTCAGGACGGAATTCACCAGCAGGACCCATGAACAAAGAGCTCTACAACAAGAACACAATCATCATGGTGCATATGATGTTACTGCCACAGGGATGCCCTAACCTCGAACTTGACAGTGTAACTCCAGCCAAATGTGGGCCCCAGGCTTACGCTACCCGCCAGATAGCTGCATCCCGGACTTCCAAATTTGAACCCCAGACCCGGCGCGACCCCCAAACACGTAAACCGACGCCCCTAGAGTCACAAGTTCCTAAACCTTTAGGCCTCTAAGCCTCTAAGCCTCAGACCTCCGACATAGTTAGCAGAAACACCCGAAACCCTCAGTAACCCTGCGCGTCCCTCGCTGCTAGATACAGGTCAAGTCCCAGCGCCTCGCCACCGAGAAGGGTTCAGGATTTAGGTTTTAGGGTTTAGGGTCTAGAATTTAGGGTTTGGGGATTGGAGTTTACAGTTTCTGGGTTCAAGGGCTCATGGATGTAGGTTTCAGGGGTGTTCTTCCGTTTCAGAAAGGTTTTGGGGTTTTGGAGTTTCGGGAGTTCAGACTAAGACAGAGGGTTTGGGATTCAGGGCTTCGGACTGAGTGCTTAAGCTGTGCGATTTGGAGTTTACAGTAGGCGTGGAGGTTGCGGAGACCAGTCAAAATTCGCATAGACATGCCCTCCAGCGGGATGTGCGGGGGATACATGAGGATCCCACTACAATAGTGACGATATCTTTGGGGACCAGGGTGACCTGACGTTCACAAGCTGCAACTCGAAGCGCTGCGAAGAGTAGAAGCGCAGAGAGGACAGAAACAAAACGCTGCAAGCTTCAATGCAGCATCCTAGACGCTAGAGCCCTAGATCTCTAAAGTACCACGAGCAATGCAGCAAGAAGCCCCAACATACCCGCCTCTGGCATGAGCTTCTTGTCACAGCTGTTGGGTGCCGCCTCACTTTGCTTAATGTTGCAGATATTTATGGTTATTGTCAATCTTCATTTGCTTTTAATTCTTGGTATATGTATATCATTGCGTAATTATATACACAGAGAGAGGAACCGTCCAAATACATGCAAGTTTCCCTGCAGTACCTGACCAGCCCTTGATGGTACAAGTGGCCGGAACGAACACGTAGAAAAGTATTGCAAAGAGTCTAGATATTCTTGAGCCTAGCACTTCTGTGTTCATCGTGATGGCCAGCTCACAGAAGCTATTTGATTATGTTACATTCCTTGTAGGTTCTTGTTGTAGATTTAGTACATTCTAGTCCGCTCTCAACCCCAATGCCACTCATGAGGGCCTCTATCTTATACACTGGATCCTTTACTTCTATGCCAAGATCTTCCAGCCTTAGCCCTATAAACCCTAAACCGTAAACCCTTGACTGAGGTTCGCTTCGAAAACAACGGCGGTGATGGCTCGTCGGCCCTTGTGCACGTCTCCCCGCACCTGGAGCTCCTGGCATCTCACAGTATTAGGGTCTAAGGTTAAAGTATTAGGGTTATATGAGGGTTATATAGGGGTTATATCAGGGTTATATAGGGGTTACATTAGGGTTATATGGGGGTCGTATTAGGGTTATATGGGGATAATGGAAAAGAAAATGGAAACTACTCTTTAGGGTTTAGGGTTTCGGGGTTATGTATGAGGTTAATGGAAAAGAAAATGGAAACTACTATTTAGGGTTTAGGGTTTAGGGGTTATATGGGGATAATGGCAAAGAAAATGGAAACTGTTATTTTCAGGGTTTAGGGCTTAGGGGTTATATGGGGATAATGGACAGGAAAAAGGAAACTTCTACAATCGGTTATATTGGGTGTAGGATTGTTTTTGTATTGAGGGCAAGACATGAGCAAGCCCATCTGGGACTTCCACATACGAGGATCGGGATTCAGAGGTACGTTGCAAGGCAGCTTATAGCATGACAATGGTAGTTTGTCTGTAACGTTTGCCTCTAGCAAGCCATTATTACTTTTACTAGTATTATCATCAGTATTACTATCGAATCTATGACTAGTATTCCTATTGCTATTACTAGCATTAGTATTCCTACTATTACCAATACTATTAAGATTATTATTTCTATTATCATGTTTACTAGTATTGTTGCTACTATCATTACTATTCTTAATGCCATTGGATTTTCCATCCACACGCATGCTGAGGCTGGAATATCCAAACGCCTCTGGCACCCCCGTTCTTCAGGCCGCTGATTTAGCGCCACATCTGCTTGTGACATTCCTTGGTAAGTGGGGGTTTCCAAAAAATACGGGTGCCATTTTGGGGGTCTCCATAATAAGGGCTATAGTATTTCGGGGTCTATTTTGTCGTCCCCTATTTTGGGAAACTACCAAGTGTTCCGTTGCCAAGCAGATTCTAGGGCAGCGTCATCAGACTGGAAATGCTTAATTCGGTGTTTATCTCGTACGCCTATTTGTTTGAGAATGGGTGCGTTTTGCTTTCTTGTATTTGGAGCTGCCAAACTCTGCGGTTCTGGAAGCCCATCCTCGCTTGCAAGGTTAAGGCCCTTGCTTTGTTTCATCTTGGCCTTCCTTATCTTACTGGTGGTTAGTAGGAAATGAGGGAATATTATCCCCATGCAATGCCAAGATGGTTGATTGCCTTGTAACCTACTAACCACCAGTAAGTTATCCAGGAAGATCTGTAATAGCAAAGCCGCCTAACATTCTCGACCGAGCTGCTAATTCTTGTCTTCAGCAGAAGCTGTAGGCTCCTCTTCCTTGTCCACTAGATTTGTACGTACATCTTAGCTTTGGATAGCGTCTGTATCGTGTCTACGGAGGCCATAGATAGCTCGCCTTTGGCAATGCTGTAAATTTTCCATTGTCCTTATATAACCCCAATATTACCCCTACATCAATCATGGGTCTACATCACCTACAATTTTTAGATTGACAAAGTGTTGGATCTTTTCGTCAGCCGTGGTGCTGTTTTTTTTGGACTTTCGGTGCTTGGAGCTGAAGAGGTGCGTGGCCAGTATGTGGGGCTATAATGGGATATATTGGGATTATAGGGTTATATTGGGATTATACTGTAGGGTTACACTGAGATTATAGGGTTATATTGGGGTTATAGGGTTCTATTGGGGTTATAGGGTTATATTGGGGTTATAGGGTCATATTGGCTATATTGAAGTTGTTGGGTTATATTGGGATTAGAGGATTATATTGGGCTCATAGTGGCATAATGGAAAAGAAAATGGAAGCTACTATAGTACATTGGCCCTTTCTGCCCAACCGCTTGACTCGCTAGAGTCTTGGACGCGCTGCAGGTCAGTACCCCAACGTCCCTGAGGTGTTAGTAGGGCTTCTGCCAAAAAACATGGGACCCTTGTGTTACCGGGTTACCAAGGGATTGTGGGGTCGCTTCAGAGGGTCCTCTAGCCAGAATTCTGAGAAACCACCATCTATTGCACGCACCATGATGAAAATTACTTAAGGAGTCAGATGTGGTTAGAAAGTAGGATCATCATTGGGATACCTGGAGTTGCGATCTGGCTTCTAATAATATATGTATACTTCCTAAAAACCCCTGGCCCTACAAGTATCCATCTGTGTGGCCAGTCGGTACGCTTCTCTGCAAAGAGCGGCCAGCAGCTTGCCAGCAACAAGGTATCAACTTCAATGCTTCGGCGGGAGAATTGGACATTGTAAATTTGGAGGTATGGCACGGGTCAAACATGTTCGCGTTCAACCACTGACTCAAGCTATACAGGCAGCTTGAACGATTGCAAGCATGGTGGCTGTGAAGGCTGCAAGTCTTGAACACTGATCTCGCCAGCAAACGTTCACGTTTAAACAAAGTCCCCGGCAACGTTGACTTAGAACCCGTGGATCGACATCTGAATTAAAGTTGGATCCCACAAATTATAAGGCCACCTCCAAAGCACTGCTTGCTACAATTCAGGGTCAACTGACTGGTGGGAAGGCCGTCCTTGAAGCAAAGTTTTACCTTCACTTTCAAAAAACTATGTTAAGGGCTTCGGGGTACTGCCCTCTCTCCGAAGGAGTGTCTGCGACTCCCTGGATGGCCGTAGAAGTGTTGTGGAGGCCTGAATGACTACGAATATGATGTCCGGTAACCCAAGTGGGCTATAGCAAGTTAGACCCCTCCAAATATAAAACCTTAACCCCTAAACCTTAAACCCTAAACCTCATTATTAAGCTTAAGCTGGCCTCAGCGTTGTTTTGCTTAAGCGGATGTGCAAATCCATCACAAAATAGTGCGTAACATTGCACACAGGAGGGCGGTAGTGCCACATGCTCTCATCGAATTCTAGAAAATGTTTCCACACGTTTCTGCTGCATTCATGTTCCCTCCGACATGCAGCATCTACCTCTAATGGCCACAGCCGCTAAAATACATACCTAACAGAATTCACTGGGCGGCCCGAAGAGCAGAGCGAGGAGGTTCCATACCTGGGTCAAAGTTGAACATGGTTCTCAATCAGCTTTATATTACAAGTACCTGTAAAGCCACATACGTAACATCTTTGGTTTCACATTATCCCAAACAGGAACAAGATACTCTCAGGCCGCTTAAACCCTGCGGACTGTGAGGGTTTCATGCTTGTTGGGGGAGATCGTAGTCATGCTCAAAAATACGGAGCGAGCGCAATTCCTGAGATGTTAGCAAATTCACTTCGTGCGCCACTTTGATTTCGTGAGGGGGCCCAAGCCTTAGGTTGTGTGGCGGCGGCCTTTCCACAGAATCATCTCCACAATCCTCCCTAGAATCATCCCGAGCAACTTTGGTAGACCAAATCCTTGTTAGGCCATTGAGTTCTAAATATTGCTTGCCGATTTCCTTCCCACAATAATCCTGATGAACAGCTCTTCAAAAATTACTACCACCCAGGCTCTCCTGAAGCCCCTAAGGTACGCTCCAGCTTTGGAGCCCGAGATGGCAGCAAAGTTCTACAAGGCCTTCGCTTGAATGGAAAGAGAGATTGGGGGGGGGGGTTCTGAAAATTTGGGGCATCCTTCATGATCTAGTGCCTGGCTACCGTTGAGGACCTAATTTGGGATCAACGATGGCCCTGAAAGGATAAACCAGGTCCCTTTCAAAGATAGCAGGAGGGCTTTTGCTCTTCATACGCCACTCTACATATTGGGACCCATAGGTACATGGGGACAAAAATCGAAGCTGTCACAACCACCTGACACATTCTCAGCAGTATGGGCACGTTCATAACTGGCGGTAGGCAGGGACCTACGGTAGGCAGGGACCTACGAAACAATGGTTGTTGCCTTCTTCCTACAGTGAGACGCCTCCAAACCCAGGAGGGTGCCCAGAAATTCCAGGGCATGCTTTGGGTTTACAGGGTTCGAGTTCCATTGGACTTTACATTCTGAATACATGTTTCAGAGTTCACGTTGAGAGGGTTTCCATCCAAATCTGGATGTTTTGTTGCCAGGGGCATTCACGAATGAGGAGTCAGACTTCTGTTCGTAATTGAGGTTATGGGTCTCCAATTTGTGGGCTTGAATGTGAGCAATGTACCCACAAGCATATCTGCAGCTCGGTTTTGGGATGCAGGGACTTAGGATGATCGGCTGCAGACAGTTGGGGGGTTGTACTGATGTTTGCCTTAGGCAATGCACTGAAACTTATCAGCTTATGGGCTGTTCAGCACAGATCATGGAGAAACCAATTTGGTGAGTCGGGGTTTCAACATTAGATTCAGTAGTGGCAGCCAAACAGACGCAGAGCTCAATCGAGCGAGTTTGACAAACATCACAGAGACTTGGCTTGTAGCGATTTGTAGACAAAGCGGCAAAACCTCAAAGTGGGCAACGCACCAGCCGATTACCGGAGCAAGCGGCCAGCCGACAACAGCTCAAGCAATCAGCTTGTCAATCCCTCTGCTGGCTGGTCAATGGAAGGCTGAGTTCACATACTCTTACAAAGAACTCTTTTGACAAGGCGAACTTACAACCCATGCGAGCGCACTGCAGGAGATGAAAGGGCTAGGAAGAGATTCTTTTGGTTGTGCGGGTGCACCTGTAAGGTTGAAAGCTATGGGTCTGTCGGAACAAGAAGATGCGGGACAATGTTGCTAGCACATGCGGGAACAAGGAGAAGAGTAGCTCAGAAGCAGCAGCAGCAGCAGCAGCAGCTGCAGCTATAGCCGCAAACACTTCCACCACCACAATCACAGAAACACAGAGAAAAGAAAAGAATTGAAACACCGCACGGGTTGAAACACATGCTCGCATCTGTCACAGAGGCCCGTCGTCGATTCTCGGAGCTGATGCACGAGCCAAGGTAGACCCATGTAGGAACAGGGTCTGGTTTTGTCGCTGAGGTTTGGAGAAGGTCAGAGGTAAAGGTTTGCGATGTAGCGTTTAGGGGTTGTAAGGTTTATAGGGTTCAGGAATTATGGCGGCTTAGGGTTTAGGAATTTGCTCTCAGATTTCGCTTCGAGTTTCAGGGGCCAAAGGTCGTACATTCAATGGTCGCAAGTTGGGCACGAGATCCACAACCTGAGGGCTTACTTTCAAGACATTGTTGTTCATCGGCTTAGTTTCACGTTTGCCCTTGCTGCGGTGGTTTGTGTGCAAGTAGCATGAGGCTGGAGGTGTTTGGTTCAAGGCCTCCTCATCCCAAGTTGCGTTGCTAGTAACTTAAGACTTCAAGGCTGTACATGATACAGATGACATCAAGGCACCATGAAAGTGCTTGCCCTACAGACTTTCATAGGAAGCAGCACATCAATTCGAAATGAAAGCCTCTTTGTGATAGGTGGCCTTCTAAGCTGCTGCGTAAGTTTTGTGGTTGGCTATTTGTGACACGCAATAGAGCGACGCAGCCTCCCACCAAGCAGAATAAGATGTGTGAGTTGCATCAGAAGTTTATCGAAATTTGTGTGCAAACGTTTCCAATACCATGGCTCCAACATCCAAGTCTCCCAGGTATGCGGTGAGCATGCAATTCCAACCTGGCGACATCCTCGCCCTTCAGCTGATGAGTATAACTTGCATCTGCACAACATGATGTTTTCAGTAAGATGTGTAGTAAATCGTCGTCGCCATCGACGTCGTCGTCGCAGTCGTCGTCCGTCCTTGTCGCCCTGCCAACTGCCAACAGAGAAGGTCATCGTACCAATGGCAGGAATATGTATATCCATAGTTGTTGTGATAGAGAGAAAAGGCCTGAGGTTTGACAGTAGTCTTGCGGGGTTGAATGAGCCGTGGTTTGTTGCTGCTCCTATTGCACTTGCAGCAGTGTTGCAGGTTCCGTGCGTTGCACAGGCAGGCACCATGGTGTTACTTCAAAACTTTGGTAGCTACCGTGTGTGGTGTCCAGACTTGACTGAACGTATGCTGAACCATTGCGCCAGTTCCATAAGCAAGGGGTTAGGGATCTCATTTCCCGGCCTGACAGAAAGAAGAGGATCCCAAGAAGCAAGAAGCTGTTCAGCAAAAGATAAGATAAGTCGCTTGACACTTCTTGCAGTGGGTGGGTGTACAGTACAGGGGAGGAGGGTTGCTTGGTCAGATGATCTGTGGTACTGAGCCCCAGCATTCTGCACGTTCAGCTGCGAGCCTGCCAAGGTATTCGACAACCGCCGCGTGCTTCACGCAGCCTGGAAACACTGGACATTCACCTGGAAGGATCAGATTGTGGTTAGGTGAATTTTTAGTCGTGTATGACACATTGAGATTTGTCCTACCACATCCTTGCAAGACACAGAGGCTTCTTCAGAATACTTCTACGGTGGTGTTGAGAGCGTCCTACCGAAGCCAAACGCAGGGCCCAGCCTCATACTCAAGCTCAAGGGTGTCAACAAATCCTGGCGTGTATCCTGACATACCTCTCGAAGATGCCCTGAGATTCAACACTCGCTTTTCAAAATCTTCGCTACAAATTCTCACAGGGGGAATAGCGTCCGAATAGTCCTCCTATATCCCTACAGGGCCCGCTCTTTCTTGAGAAGCTCAGACAGTCAGTCCGGATGCAGGGAGGCTACGTCCCTGACCCGTTACCCCAAAGTCCTATTACAACACTCGAGGGATCCATACAGCCCAACGTAGGTGATATTTACAGGTTTTAGGGTCCTTTGTATACTTGGATCCCTAGGGAAAGGGCATTGGTTCATAAGCTGTGACATCCGGAAACCAGACGCCCTTGACCCATTAAATCAACTCTCAACCCCTAAGCCCTAAACCCTAAAAACCCTAAACCCTAAACAGCGCGGCAATTCTCAACAAGGCATGTGCCTCGAGACATTGGGATCCCCATTTCTTGAAATACGACAGGCATTGTTTTTTTGATACTACAGCCAATTCCGGCTGCCATGCCCAGGATTCCACGTTGTACTTCCTGTATGCAGGTTCCTGAGCATTAAGAATTGTAACCCTAAACCCTGAAGCCTAAACCCTGACTGCGCATTGGGATTGTCGTTTCTTGATCGTATGTAGCCGCTCTGGAACTTTACAAGACATCTTACCCTTGCAACATGATTTTGCTTCGGGATGAAGAGAAGGCTGAATATGTTTCTGGCATGGATTGGAGTGTGGACATATTGTGGGCCTTTTTCGTAACTTTCGCTCCTTAAGATGGGCTTCCCTTGATCCTTCGACCCACAGAGAAAAGTCTGTAAATGATCGATATGAGATTCCTAAGAGGGATCCCTTCATGTTTATCCGCCCATTTCCTAAAAATGCATTGGGTCTGATATTCAGGCACGCTCGCAGATTCTTCCTTCGGACGGGGAGCGCTGGGTGCAAGGCGCGCACATCCGTATTTTAGTTTCTGTTCAGCGCCTATAGCCAGGTTTTCTTCAAGCAAGAAAATCGATTTTGACAGACGACTGGCTTTCCAGAAGCAAGTTTGAGTTGTCTAGGGTTCGCAGTCGTCCTTTCTTAGGTGAACACGCAATGCCCGCCTCTCAAAGTCTGGCGTTTATCCGCTCAAGGGTTTCTATGTTACCTCTTGTTGAGAATTGGTTTTTACCCTTCTGAAATCACGTTTCAATCACATTTCGAAAATCGCAAATTGACAGTCGTTTCTGAGTTGTTAAGGATTGGCTTGATTGCCAAAATGCATAAATCCAACAATGATTGAGAGAGAACATCCACGAAAACGGAGCTTTAACGCTGAGACAGTACTTGTAGCAGCAGCATCAGCATCTTTTAGGGAAACTCCATGGATGTTGAGGCGATAGCGAAGATGTGCTCGTGCCCCAAAACTTACTAAATCAAAAATCTGCCTCGGGCCCTACAAGTACTGGTACATCGCAAGTTCCATGCACTCAAGTTTCAGTCCAGCCCCAAGACTTACGTAGCATATGGATGGCAAGACTGACAGCCTTGATGCTCGTAAGATTAGAGTCAAACATTGACCCATCAGAAAGTATGATCTTTCTGGCTATATGCTATAATCCACTGTACCTGTTGTGTCTTGATGTAGGTTCAGCATGTGCATTACTGCTATGACTCGACACATTCTTCTCAAATTGAGCAGCCGATGCAGAGCCTCAGGCGTGTTCTCCCCCGGACCCGTAACTCTCTGCCAGCTGGCAAGGCGCCTACATTGATCGAGAAACTTGGCCAACAGAAGTGCGGAGATGTTCCAGCAAGCTGGGTTGCTGTTCAGGAGCTTAAATTAAGTTACCATAATGGGTATATATATAGTAAATAATAGGGTTTCCCCAATATATAGTAACTTAATTTAAGTTCCTTAACAGCAACCCAGCAAGTTCTGATAGGGCTAGCAAAGGATTGGGGCAAAGGATTGGGAAAGGGACATGTTTTGTGCATGCGTGTATGTATATTTATGGATATACGTATGTATACAGTGACTAAATCGGTAGGCGCATATATATATATATGCACATAGACATATGGGCATGTTCTTCTATGCGTGTATAAATCTATTGCACAAGTGTGTGCGCGCGCGCGCGCGCGCGCGCGTGTGTGTGTGTGTGTGTCTGTGTGTGTGTGTGTGTCATGTGTCATGTGTGCATATATGGATGTATGTATACAATAGAGGGCTTTCTGCATGGAACTCCTTCGGTGATTCGAGTTGTTCCCAATGCTGGAGTTCTTCAGTCAAGGAATCTGTCTCACCATCAGGAATTGAAGAAGGGGTCTTCAAAAAGCTCTGAAACTTGACGTCTAGCTAACAGGCTTCCCTTACTGCGTCCCACACAACACACTATTCTCAGGGCGAAGTACTGAAAGAAAAGGGTGCTTGGGGAAAGGACGGCCTTTGGCTGGCCTTTGAGAAGCTGCGCCGTCTGGTGCGCGCGGAGCTGTGAGGCTCAGAAGAAGCGGTAATCCAAGTGGTATACGCGGGTGTTGCGCGGGTTCGTCTCATTAGGTCTGCGGAAAAGATAGAAACAGCTGTGCTCTGTGCATGTCGATTGCTGTGACTCGGCTAGATGCAATGCTCAGGTGTAAATGGCTGCTTCTCGCTTTTCGGTCGTAGCCCTTCTGGTCCCGACATCTTCCTAGGAGCAGTCTCATCAATCAGATTCATTCGTCTGACTGTTTCGTTGGTGCACTTTGTGGTTTCCAGGTATTTGGCCAATGCTGTTACCAGTATCAGCGTTGTTTGACTGACTTTTCTCTTTGCTTATAAAGTCCTGAGTTGATTCAGCTGCGCTCGCCCAAGCCGGCTGGCCCAGAAAATTACTTGCATGGCCCCAAAGGGTCCAAAGTACCCACATGGTTTCTGTAATTGGAACTTCCCTTATAGTTTGGGTCAGTATTCTCTATATAGGTACTTGGGACCCTTTGGGGGTTAGCATGACCAGTGACGGAGATCGACGGAGTACCCTTTCTGCCTTTTCCAAGGCTGCAGTGCTGTTCCTGGAGGGGGCAGCCATATCGTGATCGCTAAAACGACTAAGTAGCCGTACGCATATGCTTCATTTCTTTCTATGCCCATACCCTCCCGTACCCTGTAAATCCTTTTCGACTGAAATCGACACTGGCAGTGATGTTGTTGGGCACCCGTTTCGACAGCTGCATTTTTTTGTAGAAGACAGCGAGTTCGGATGACCTACAGTGGTTCCTGCGGCGTTCAGCAACAAATCCTAAAACTCTCACCTTCCGTGCAGGCGTGTGGACTTTCCGAGTTTCTGCCGCATGCGACGCTCCAGTGATGGCAGCAATGCATTTCTTCCGCAAGCCTCTCCACCATGGACGTTTGCCCGTAATGAGTTGCATGGTCAGACCCCTGCACCAAATCAAAAGCCTTCAGGCTTGAGAGACCGTACTGGGCTGGAGATTCACAACGTGGGATGTGAAGATTGCAGCTGCGAGGCTAAGCTCAACGCAAGGAACTCCAGTAAGCGAGCTCAAGCTTTTGTTTAGATTCGCGCACAGGCGGCACATGTCCCCCATGAGCCTGCAAAGCCTATATCCCCCAAGTAGAATGTATCAGCTGATGAACCAAAGTTGCCCCAATTGGCTGCTTGAAGGAATTGAAGCAAGATCCAAGGAGCCTACTCACAGACCACCTATCTGCTAATAGTGGGTAGTTTAATAGTTCCTCGCATGGCATTGGGTCAAGGGTTTAGCTAACACTCGCGCGAGCTCAAAAAAAAGATAGGAAGATGGATTCATAGATGTAGCGCTACACAGCGGACCAGGGGTCAGGCTGATGGTCAGGGAACATCGTCCTGGGAAGCAGCACACATGCTGAATGGCCTGAGGCGGTTGTGATCGAGGCTAACCATTCCGCTTGAACAAGTCTGCATTTAGAATCTCAGAATCTTCAGGTTATCTTTTCGTGTTGATGAGGCTTCCATTTTTGTGTCTCGCATCGACATGGCAACAATGAGTGCCGAACCTTCCAAGCTCCCTGGCCATTGTAGCAATACCGGAGTGCTCCCCCTTGATGTCTTCCTTATGGGGTGCCCTCCCGGATTTTATATAATTAGCGGTTTTAGAACTGGGACAGCGGTGCACGCGCACTGCTTGCACGTGTAGCATGTCAGCGACCGCCTGTGTATTCAATACCCATGCAGGCGCGGTCTTCCTAGCTGGCATAGGCATGCGCCGTCACGGGTGCAAGCCTTTCGATCCGTTTCCAGGTATCCTGCTGAGCTTTGGGAGCAGAGCGCCGTCCATCATGCATGTCATCTCTAAGGAGTTCTGAAAAAGTGACAGTTTGATGACCAAGTTTGTTGCCTGTGCTGCAATCTGGAGCTTCGGCGCCGGGAATCGCCACTGGTGTAGGATGCTCTGCCAAGCTCTGACAAGATTCCCGGTCAATGAGGTCGGAAGACTAAATTGTCTAGACCGCGAAGAGGTTGACACAAGACTCAGATCCAAAGAGCAAAACCAGAAGCTGTGAGTGCAAGAAAACGCCTGGGGAAGTCACCCAGTTTATGATCCCTACCTTGTGCTCGAGCTCTTAGCTCTTGCTTATGTGCTCGGTAAATTGTGATCATGAGGGCAGCACGCATCTGAACTAATTCTGGTCTCCATGCATATGGAAAGTAAAGTGTAGCCATGTCTCAAAACAGAGGTCCTATACAAAAGCTAGAAGTTGGTGACACCCTGACTACATTGGCCTCAACTAGTGGACCCGCAATTGCGAAACATCTGAGATAGCAGGAGGCCACTGGTCTGCAAAAGGGTGGAGGTTAGTTGCACAAAGAGTAGATACATCAACTTGCTATAGAACCATAGGACCTGGGCACGGGACGTTCACTTTGCTTTGGAAGCCCCAATTTCGCGGTCAAGAAGCGGGGATGCTGGGAAATCTAAGAGGGGAATTGCAGGGTTTTTCCTAGAGCAGCAACAGAAGTTCATCGGAAGATGCAAAAGAGCATGAGGGGAGATTAACGATAGAGATGGTCTCATGGTTCTAAAGAAGAAGCGATCGAATTGCAGAAGCGGCTATCTTGAATGAAGGGGCTTAAAGGACCGGAGAGGGACCGGAGAGCCCGATATCTTTGCAATGTAGGAATATGCAGGAAGTCATTATCCTGAATCCACCATCAGATCTAAATATCACTTCAGTCACCTGGATTCATTGAAGGTTATGAAGCTTTTCCGGACTAGGCACCCTGAACCCCAACCCCCTCAATCCTAAGCCCTGAGTTGTGACAACCCCTGAGCCCAAACCCTCCCCCTAAGCCGTAAGTTCACGGGGGTGGGGGCGGGGGATTGCGGTATTTTGGTTTGAGAAGCACAAGGCATTCCCCATCAATACAACCTTTGCAAGGCTCTCTGAGGATCATGTCTCCCCTCATCCTGCAGAAAGTTGAATTTTGGTTTGGAACCGCGGGGATGCAAAGTTGCCACATCTTTGCCCCAAGCAGGCATCATGCAGAGATTCAAGGAAGGAAGCGCAAGTGATTTCAGTCCTTGTAGTCAAATGACACCCAGTAATATGGTCATGGAATGAGGGTGTAGGTGGTCGTTATGTGTTTGGTAAGAAATTGAGCCGAGATTTGGGGATGGAATGTTTATAATTTATAGATTGTGCATCTACTCCCCGACCAGGTCGTCAAGCCCTGCTAGAATATGTCGACTTGTAAGAGGGTGAACAGTGGGACACAAACAACAATCCCGACGAAGCTAAGTAAAAAAAACAGTACTTTACTTGCCGCAAGTGCAGTTCATCTGCCATCGAGTAATTCTTCCAAACTTGAGAACGTGCTGAACTTACTCCATCCACCCCATCACGAAGCTTGACCCGTTTCACCCGCCTCTGCCCCTTACACCTGCAACCTCCAACACCTGAACCACTTGGCCCTAAATAGTCGGCGCACCGAGCCCAGACCTCCTCTGGTAGCTCTTATATAGTCGGTCATTACTTACCGGCGGTTAGTAGGGAATGAGGAGATATAATCCCTACATAATCCCCATATAGTATATTATGCCCTTTTCCTGACTAGCCCCCGGTAAGATTATGCTTCTTCACCAGGATCCCCTTTTCAGGCAATAAGTTACGCAAGAAAGGAACTTCATTTGCCAGACCAGCCACAACCTAAACCTGCAGGACCTGTAATTCCTATATGCAGCTCATCATACGAGCCCCGAAAAAGGCGTCCTCATGATTCCTCACTGCTAGATACTGAGTACAATTTGTGCGCTCAAAAAATCAATCTCCACATGTTATAGTAGCATCATGTGAAGCGTGCTTATGAGTCCCCTTTTCATGTCTCCACATCTCCTCAGATAGATTCGCATGATCCATGTGGCCACTTCTCAATTCTACAATCACACTTCGCGAACGGCACCTACAATTGCGACTGCTTTCACTGTTGGTGTTTGCACGACGAGAAAACCATCAACCGTTGCATTCCTGGTCCCATTTGCGGTCCATATTACCTTTTGCCACGTAATAACAAGGCATCGCAGATATTGGCGGGGCAAACAACAGGGTCCTGCTTTGCACTTTCGAAGTCTGAGCATCGTCTTTTGCTCTGCTCAGAAGTTGAGATCTCAAAATGTTGGGTGGTTTAGGAGGTATCCGCAAGGGAAGATTGTTTTGCAGATAGGCAAGAGCACCCCAGTCGTGAGACAAAAACACAAGTAGCGAAGAACTTGGGAACGCTGGCGTGGCTGCTAGTTTCTGGATGTTCGCTCTCAACATAGAGTCAGAGTATTTGACTGAGGATCCCAACATCAGCAATCAAGGCTTGTGGCTAACATAGTGCTGTCATTCAGAGAACTGCTCATGTCCTGATGCCGCCGCCCCAGCTGCTATTTCTTTTGGCTCAGCTCTCAAGGGCTGCCATCAGCCTGCGCAAGGCTTGCGCCGACAATGGGAAATAATAACGTGTGCGCGCCGAAGCCTGAGCCTGATAGCGTGCAGGCGGGAGAGCCCTTGAAGCCAAAAAGGGTTCAGTTCAACAAAAATATTTCCAGGCGCCAGGCTCACAGGAGGTCTCAACGCTTGGTAATCATCCGTCAACGAGACTGCGAAGCTCGAAGCCTGCCGGAAAGCCGATGTCGTGCTAAGCCCATCAGGTAGTCCAGGTCGACATTGAGGACCCAGTGCCCAAGAGAGCCTCCTCCATGATTGATTTCTTTTTGGTCTTCTAAGGCTTTCAGGTGCCAGTGTTCAGCGGGTTGGGGGTGCATGTTTCGAGGTCTTGCGTGGAGCTGTGTCACATTTCATGTCTAAATACAAGATGTGGGCTTGAAGTTCTGGTTCTCCAGAAATCTGTCCTTGCTCATTTGGTGGGCCCTGGATGCCAAGCAGCGCACCCATTCACTTTGATAAAGAAGGGGTTGTAGTTGTGACGTTTTGATGGACGAAGCCTTCAGCCGCTTGTGAAGGAGAAGGTACTGCAGGGTCTACAGTGTACTGATCTTGGAATACAGTATATATTGTGTAGTACTAGACTATAGCGATATAAAAGACAATATCTGACAACATGTACATTGCCAATCTTATAACTACACGATAGCATTGTGTTTTGCATGATGCAGTAGCTCCTACATGTATGGCGGGTTTCCTTCGATCTCCACTGTCTTTTTATTGTGCGCTCCACGCGATGGCTTCAAAGCACTTGCAGGACCGCCTGACAAGAATTAAGTTGCCTGTGTTGGTAGTGTGTAGCTTAATGATCTCCAACGTGTTTTGACTCCCCAAGGGATGGGCTAATGAGATTGACTGCTGCTCAGGCGTGATAGAAGTGCCCCAGCACCACATTGTCGCCCCTGACGAGTGCTTTGGATCACATAAGCTGCGCATGTAAAAGGAGGAGGTTGAGGTGGGCTTAGGGCTTGGGTGTTCTTTGGTCTTATCATGCCTACTGTAGCAAGCTCCCAGAAAAAATGCGCCTCAAAACGAGTACGTGCTGAAGCACCAGCTTTGTTCATTGCCGTGAGGACTGTTAGTGCTGGAGAAGAAGATGTGCACTTCCCCAAACCCCTACGTTGGGCTCCTGCCCTCACCGCGTCGCAGTCTACAGGGTGCGACTCCTTGTGACGATGACACCGCAAGGAATCAGGTCGTGCTCTCTGACCATTATAAGATTAGGTATCCAGCAAGAAACAATCAGCCCCTACTCAAGAACCCCTTTTCCAAACGCCCCTAATTGTTAAGCACTCTACCCCTCTGCAGAACTGCTCTGACCCAATGGGTTATGTCTTAAAGGTAAGACTTCGGATTTTGCTGTAAGATTGTTCTCACACAGGAATGGACAAGTTCCTCTCAAATCAAAATGGAGGTTTCCCAAAATTAGGCGTACCTTTTTTGGGGTCCGTATAATAAGGATTATAATATATTGGGGTCTATATTGGGGTTCCCTAATTTTGGGGAACTCCCAAATTCCGTGTCTCGAAGGTATGACTTCCCAGATGAGCAGAAGTTAAGCTTCATGCCTGCCGCTGCGAATCCCCAGGTCCTGTTCGAAGACGCGGCACCTTATCCTTCGTCAAGTAAACCCTGGTTCAGGTTTAGGATTTAGGGTTTAGGATTTAGGATTTAGGGTTTAAGATTTAGGGTTAGGGGTTTAGGGCTTAAGGTTTAGGATAGGTTTAGGGTTCGGATTATGGGATTATATTATCCCAATAACGGAGAACAAAGTGAAAAGGAACGTGGAAATGAAATGGGCTGATATAGGGACTTACAGAGATTGTATTTAGGCTACTTGAAGGGTCGTGGCAGGGTTCGTAGGTATGGTACTGGCCTGAGCCTCGGCTGAGACTCCAAGCAAGGGGTCTGGAAATACGATCCTAGATGATTCTGCTTGGATTTGGACAGAAAACCCATGGTCATCAACAAGTTGAGATTTCTGAGGCCCTTGAAGGAAAACCGATGTGCAGTCAAAAAGCAATGAGATTAAATCTGTTGCTCAGTTCATCGATGAACCTCTGCTAAATGACCTGCGCGACATTAACTGTTTTCAGGAATTCTTCCTAGACAGCTTTGATTGCTAGCTGCCTGAGTTTGGGGCAAGCTCTGCCTCGAGGCGAAATCGAGACCCGAACGAGATGGTGATAATCCTGGGATAATATAGAGCGATATAGGGATAATGGCAAAGAAAACGGAAGCACCCAATATGCCATAACATACTAAGTCGCAGCCAGGAGTTTCCAGCCGATGACTCCAGTCTCGGCGGGGTCACGGGGGATGGTGCCAACCCCCTTGCTGCCACGTACCTACAGGAGATCTTTAACCCATGATCTTACTATTAATAGTACTATTAGTATTATTATTATATATTACTATGAATATTGGTATTATTATGGCTTTGAGCTTCAGGGTTTGGGGTTGCTCCGGTTTTGTTTCTGAAAAAAGTATAGGATCCCATAGCTTTGCAGTAAACTTAGCCTAAACCGTGAGCCCTTCGCCTTCAAGAGTTTCTTTTCTATAGGGTTTAAGTTTAGGATGCTTTTAAGGAGGCGCAAGTAACAGGGGTTGAAAGAAGCTACAAGGCCTTCTCCCTTGGCCACTCCTGGAGCTCGAACTGGCCCTGCCAAAATTCACAAATTTGACGTTTCCTTCACTGTCCATATGGGCAGTCTTCTCAATCCCTGCAACAATTTGTGGTCCTTGTTCCGGGCCCATATCTATCTGAAGCTCATCCCTAAACCCAAAACCCTAAACCCTATCATCTATGGAAGGATATGATGAAGACCGTAGTGCCTGGCTGGGCACGTCCGACCCAGCTGATCGGCAGCCAAGCCAGGCCGGAGATTTCACAACATTAGGGGGGGGCCATGAGATTCTATAGTCTAAACTCCTTAAAGGGGTGGTTATTTAAGGATTATATAGGGGTGTAGTATAGGGGCTATTAAGGGGGATACTAGGAGTTTAGACCATGGCTCATGAGATTCTTGAGGATCTTAAGGCTGACAGGGGCCTCTAGAAGGTAAAAAGGGGTATGTAGGGATATGTGGGGATATTGCCCCCACAATGGAGAATCAACTGGAAAAGAACATGGAAAATGAAATGGAAACCCTAGGTCGCTTTAAAGGGGTATATCGGGCTATAGGTTGTAGGGCCACATTGCTCAGAGAGACATCGTGATCATCCCAACATCGCACCCTAACCCAGACCCCTGTTTTTTTAAACCCGCTCCCCTTTATAGGGATTATAATAGGGATCCTCATATATGAAGGCCCTTAAAAGGAGGGGGTTATTCATCAGGGGTCTACATTAAGCCCCCCGAAATAGTAGTTTCCATTGTCTTTTCCATTCTCCCTAGCTATGTAACACTGTATTACTATATTACCCTCATACAACCCCTATATAATCCCCATATACTCCCTACATAATCCTTATATAACCCCTTCATAACCCCTTATTACTACATTACCTGTGCAGGCAGTACAAGCTCTATGGCTCCGAAGGTGAACCCTGCCTCTTCAAGCATGTTTCGCCCCGGGACATTGAGCAAGGCCACCAAGCTGTTAGTATGGTTTAGGGTTTAGGGGTTTAGGGTTTAGGTTTTAGGGTATAGGGTTATATTGGGTTAGTATAGGGGTTGTTACATGAGGGTTTCCCAAGATGAGGGGTACCGTCCCAAGAATAAGGACTGTAATATTCTGGGGTCTATATTTGGGTTCCCCTATTTTGGGCAACTGCCATGTTGGGCCCCGACTTCGCGCTCGCGCAATGTGCTCATCGTATCATCGCGGAGCGTCGTCTCGCGAGTTTGTTATTCTTTTACCTGGACCCCAAAAGTATGTAAAATAATGGCGCCTAGGGCTATTCTTAAGGGTTTAGGGCTATTATTTTACATACTTTTGGGGTTTAGGTATACATGTCTTCTTATGTCGGTGGGCGACAGTGTCCTAATATCATCTCGCTTGGATTCATGCCCAACCACACATGTGGGGTTCTCCGGTCCTTTAATTAGGGTTATATAGGGGTCATATTAGGGTATATAGGGGTTACATTAGGGTTATATAGGGGTCATATTAGGGTTATATAGGGGTCATATTAGGGTTATACAGGGGTTGCATTAGGGTTATATAGGGGTTATATTAGGGATGTTATATAGGAGTTATATAGGGAATATATTAGGGTTATATGGGGATGATGGAAAATGACGTGGAAACTAGAGGGATTATAGGGGTTGTATAGATGTTATGTAGGAGTTGCATAGGGAATATTTAGTGGTTATATGGGGAGAATGGAAAATTAACGTGGAAACTAGAGGGATTATAGGGGTTATATAGGGGTTATAGGGGGGTTATATAGGGGTTATATATGGATAATGGAAAACAAAATGGAAGCGATTATATTAGGGTATATATTAGGGTTATAATAGGCTAATTATTGTAATTGGTTTGGAGGGGTATATCGGGATGTGAGGGGATATTAGCCCAATACTGCAGAATCAAATGGAAAAGAAAATGGAAAATTAAATGGAAACTGCCATATACAGGTTCGCCTGTTAACATAGACCCCTGATTAACAAGCCCCCTCCTTTTAAGGGCCTTAATGTTAGGAGCCCCCTTATAACCCCCATGAATGGGAGGGGGTTTCTGAATCAGGGGTCTTCGTTAGCTTGAAGATCTCAAGCTTTCATGTACTCGTATTTAATTTGCAAGAAAGCTCTACCGCCGCAGTACTGCTGTCTAATCTGGATCATTACCGATAACGGTATGTCTTTGAATATCTGGGAGGAGAATCCCTGTCAGAGGTGATGCAGGATGAGGTTTCATTGGCTTCTAGATTTGTGCTCATGCAATTGTCCTTGAAGTTGTCTTAATCCCTTGCCAGGATGCAATCGAGAAGTTTCAGGAGTGATCGCATAAGGAAAGCTCTCCTTTCTTCAGCCCAGGCTATCTGGGTGACTGCTGGCTAGTGTCCTCCTTCGCGGCCATCGCCGAGTTTCCGGACCGCCTGCGATCATTGTTTAAGCAGACGACCCTTGCCGAGGATGGAAGGTACGACGTGAGGCGGGCATCTGGTTAGGATACCACATCCGCTTTCGGGAAGCAGCAAGGCATATAAGGCCAAGCAGTGTCCTCTGCAAAATAGGGAAAGGCACCTTCCCAAAGTCAGCCCAAGCAGAGGTTAAACATGCGACCATTGCTTTCAAGTGAGCCCTGAGCAACTCGCCCGAGCTGCATGGAGACTTGCTCTTGCCAGGCTGTACGATCCACTTGCAGAAGAGTGGGTGGTGGTCACCATTGATGACCGCCTCCCCTTCTCAAAGAGGCCAGGCAGATACGGGAACCTTTGCTTCGCCAAGCCCACGAAAGAGAACGAATTCTGGACATGTTTGCTGGAGAAGGCAGTCGCCAAATTTGTGAAATCCTACCACCGCCTGGATGGTGGCTTTGAGTGCGTTGCGATGGAGATGCTGACAGGAAAGCCATCCCTGTGCCAGGGCTGTTCACAGAAAGAAGTTGGTATTAATTACTTTGTGAGTTGGGCCACCTATTGGCTTAAGCAAAGCTTCAGCTTCTACATCCAGCAGCTCCAGGTGTGTAGCTCTGGACACTGCAGCGAATGGCACGCACAGGCCGTTCACTTATGAGTCTGCATCAGTTTTGAACATGAATTTACGTTCTCTATGAACATATATAGCTCGCTACTATGAGAGATTCCGGCTTTCCGTGTCCTATGATGCGTAAATGGCTCAGGAATGTGGCCGAGAACCCTTCACAGCTCGCCACGCCACAGTCCGCATGCGGATTGAAGCTTTTGATGCGCAGTGGACCCTTGGATGTTCTTGAGAATTGGTTTCGGAATCTAGGACCATTGGAAGCAACTATAGTAACTTGTCTCAGGTCATGTCCGTAGGGGTTACCTCTGCAAAAGTCTTTGGAGGGCCACATGACAATGTGGCAGGTCAGCAGGGTGTGAGATGCTTATGTCTTCCATGTGACGATAGGCGCCTCTGCATTTCTATGCAAAACTCACGGTTGTTCGATCTTTCACCCACAGCCTTGGGCTCAACAGAGTAGATGAATGGTTTTTCCGCAGCAACCCCACATGTGAAAAAGGCTATAGGCTGTCCAAAGTTCAAAGAGGCAACAAGACGGCAAGCTCAGCTAAGGACCTTTCTTACTGGGGATTAATAGGGGATAAGCGAATGTATCATATGTTGATTAGTCCCTTGTTCCCTAGGAGCCAGTAAGGTACAAGTCCGGGTCTGGGGTCGCCGCGTCTCATTCTGAATCTGGACGCCCGAAATCCTGAACCTCCAAGCCCCTAGATCCTGGAAACCAAGCCCCAGAACCCTAAATCCCAAACCCGGAGCCCTTGGTCCAACCCCCCAAACTCCAACAACTTACCCCGAGACCCCCAACCCGTAAACCCCTTTAATTCCAAAGCTCCTAAACCCCTTAATCCCAAACCTTAAGAACCCTGAGCTGCTAAATCCCTACACCTCCGTAAGGACTTATTTCGGTGAGGATGCCTCAGCCATGATTGGCGGCCAGAATGCTCTGCAGGATGAACACTTCTGGAGGATGCTCCAAACCTGGGAATCCTGGGACAGCTGATTTAGGCATCATATGAGCTGTAGTCTAAACTCCTGAAAGGGGGGGTCATATAGGGGAGCAGGGGTTATTAAGGGGATACTAAGAGCTTAGACTCTAGCTCACATGTGTTCGGCAAGGTTCAACTATAGCTTGCAGGGTTGAGGGCTTGGGGTTCAGGGTGTAAAGGCGTTGAATAGGGTTTACCTGGATTGACTATAGGGAGTGTTTCGGGCTGGATAAGAAGGATAAGGAATGCTTATGGATGATGGAAGAGAGATGACCTACGGACTATGCCAGGATTGCTGACAGGGATATGGGATGGCCTTAAGCCCCGTCACAGGAAGACAGCACTACTGCAACAAAAGTTACTGACCCATGCGTTTGCCGTTGTTGTCGTGAACGTTTGGTGATACTGGTCCCCGGGCCAGAGTAATGATGAAGCTAGTTCTGGGGGCCTCCATGTTTCTTCTTGGTTTCCAGTCTTGGTTTTAAGTGGCCTCGGACGCGTGACATTTCTTCGCGAATCTTTGCCGTAAAGCAGAACTTTTCGTGGATGCTATAGACCTGGATGCTCCGATAGCAAACATGGCATGAGCCGTTGCCGCCTATTAGGGTCTGCCAAGTTTCAATAAAAATGATTAGTTCCAAACATCTGGGTCCATCTCATATACCCTAGAACGGTTTAATCCTTATTATGGATTCGGGCAAAGGGGCCCAGTTCTTGGACGCCCCAAATTCAAGAGAAACAGGCATGAGCTGAATAAGGGTAGATGTTTATGGAAGGGGGGTCCATGCTCAGGATAGGAATGGCTGCAGCATCGCATGCAGCAGCCGCGGCGAGTATCAGGGAATCCTGGCAGGCCATGCCTACACGTTGCTGAGAGTGGTGGCGTGGATGCTCTGGACAAAACATCTCTACAAATAACCAATGCAGTGCATAACGTCCTCTAGCCTTTTTGCTACTTCCCGCTACTTTCCTAAAAGGAGGGGAGACTGAGATGAAGGGTGCTGCCCGCATCCGTACATCCTGACATTCCCATCCCACTAAGGCAGACAAACTTACACAGGCGTTTAAGACATGCTGCTAAGGTGGAGGTTGGGATCACTCGTAACGGTGCAGCCAGCGTGCTGCGCATGCTTCACGTGCGTGACATGGCTCTGTTCCAGCAAGCTTTGCCTCTTAGCTTCCCAACGCATGGAGGGTCAGAGTGGCTTAGAAACTATACTTACAGTCCCTATCAGCCACAGAATAGCTTCAGTTCGGCAAGTTAATGAAGTGCTTGCTGCATCCTGACTTAGACAGGACCGAAGCTTCATAGCCGTCAGGGGTAGTGTAGACATGTTTTTGGGATTCATTCCTTGGGCTTTGTTACGGGGATGCTAGGAGTGCAGACTATGCTCATGTGATTGCATCATATATAGTACTAATGGAGAATCATTCCTGAATGTTCTACCAGTATAGTTGCTGCTACTCAGGCAGCCTCTGAAGGAATTTCAGAGCTCCCAGTAGAGGGTGTGGTCGGCTTTCACGATGACGTACACTTAAAATGTATTCGACATTTGCAAGTCATATTACTCCAGACCCCGAACCCTCTACATACCAAGCGGCGCCCGTTTTGGTCTCTTCACCAGTAAGTCCAGTGTACTAAAAACTGTGTGGCTTCAACTTTCTCTAAGCTTTATCAAGAGGTCATAAGGGGCAATCCTGTTCCTTCAAGTTGTGGGTATCCTCGTCGCCAAACTTGTCGTTGCACTTGCACCACCTTGACTAACACTGCTGTCTCCACCCCCCTTAAAACATTTCCAGTCTAATGCAGCCACATTTATTGGAAAGCCCAGAGCTTCATATCAACAACAAGAATAATACAAGAAATAGTAGTAATAATAGCAATAATTAGTAATACTAGAAGAGGAATTACACGCACCCATCAGGAAATCCGCATCGAACGAACGAGTGGAGGGGCCGCTTTTGCGATACCGATGCGGAGACCCGACATGTCAATTCGTCAGCCGGTTTTTTGTTACAGCATTCCAGAATTTGAGAGCATTCTCTGCAGAAGTCCATACTGGCAACTTTTCAGAATTTCTTAGTCAGGGCCAATTATAGAAGGAATCTAGAACTATAGCCCAGGGAATTATCTTTAGAAACCAATGTATAACCTTAGTTCTCATTTCAGTTTTCCATTTGCCTTTAGACTTTCCATTATTCCTATATGCCCTACAGACTGTCATATTTGTCAGTATTACTGTTGGCAAATATCTCTGTCACTGGTGTTACTATTATCAGTCGCGACCCGTCTGCAAGGAGACTTGGAACCAGTATCCGGAAGCACTCCGGGCTTGCAACCACACAATCGGCTACAAGGAGTACAAAGGTAGTAAGATAATATGGGAGACTATACTGGTGTGGGGATATAGTGGGATTGTAGTTTGTTAGGAAGGCAGGGTTGCCGAAGCGCAAAAGCTGCTCCGCATTCTTCAAGCTCTAAGTTGTTAACCCCCATGAGCTAGAGACTGTGGATGGATAACAGGACAATGGTGTCTTCTGGATGGAATGGGAGGACTTCAAGAAAGGCTTTGAGAGGATCCATTGCAACTTTGACAAGCAACCCGCACCCTTTCAGCATGTGTTTTCTGCGTCTGCGGGCTCATCAGACGCATATTAAATTAAATGCTAAATTACTCATCCGGGTGAAGGTTGTAGCCTCCGGGATGAACCTTCAGGGCTGCAGTTTGACTTCAAGGTCCAAAAGCATTAGTTTTTTGTTTACCAAGGCTGTTTCTATCTTATGTTGTTCTAGTTATAAGGAAGACCGTTTCTATGGCTCTAGCCGAGGTGGGGTCTTAAAGGACATGTGCGCAGCCCTCGTGGGAAAGCCCTGGCCCTATACACCTCGTAAAAACGAAAGATTCCTAAACCTAAACCTTACAATGCTGGTCATTAAGAAGCATGCCTAGGATTTTATGATCCATGCCCGCCTGGTCGTGTAGAAATCTGAAAGCTTTGCGGTCAGAATCCTGTGTCGCTTTGTATGCCATTGTGGGAGACCACAACCCATTACGCATTGACGTTTTCCCGACAATTCAGGATCCAGTATGGGCAGCATATGGCTTCTCAATATTGTGTCGCTTTCCAGCATAGCTCCCCACTTTTTAACATCCTAGCGTGGAGACCCTTATCGTATGTTGGCACAACATGCCTGTCTTCATTCCCAGCTTCCTTAACGGGTTTAGGGTTTGGGGTTACCTGAATCCCCTACTCCACTACCCCAAACCCTACTCCCCAAACCCTACTTGAAGGATCAGGGGGACTTGGTAAGTATAGCTATGACCCATATCAGCCATACAACAATGCCACTTATCTCGAGTACTAGTCTACTTAACGAGTATCTCCGACTCTCCAAGTAAACTCCTAAACCTCCAAACCTACATATTTCCAATGTCCATGTGATTTCATTTTCCCACGTGATTCTCTACTAGCCAATGAAGCAAGCCTCACCTCCCAATGAATCTCATCGCCCAGGCGAGGTAAGGGGTCTCGCTACACTGATGGATCTCCTAAAGCTCGAGCAGAGCACCTGGATGTCTCCTGGGGCCATGTGGGCTATCAGAAGCTGGGCTGTGGGGGGATCTGAGCACTTGCCAGGAAGGTTTGAAAATGCATGTACTGTTTGCAAAGCCGATTGCGACCCTAAACCCAATGCATATACCATAAGTCCCAAACCATAAAGCCTAACCACAAAGCCTAGGTCCTAAACCCTAGACCCTGGATGTTGCTAGTAGCGAGTCCCAGGACTGTTCTTACTCACGAGCTCAGGGTACCAGGGTCAAGATTGCAGGGCATACCCTGCATTGCCATCTGCAATGGAATCAAAGAGTTTTATATTTGCTCACATTGACTCATATCAGCAGCTTTCTGACAGTTTGTGTGTCAATTATGCATACGCATGGTGTCCCCAGACAGATTTAGCTGTCTGGTTTTGAGGTTCAGACTTTCAGACCTGGGGTTGATTCGGGCGCCGCGTCTCTCAGAAATGTCAGACTGTACTACCGGGAACCAAACTGGATTGCTGGAAAACGCCGAGAACACTGTAACCATGTTGCGGCTTCACGCTTGAGTTGAAGGCTCCAGCTGTCGAGGGCGCCCTACTTTGTGTAATTTCTTCTTCCCATCGACAGTTCCGTGCCTAAAGCTGCCACTTTTCTCCACCCCCACCGCATTGTTGTTTGGTTTGACAAGTCCATTTTTTCCTTGCCCACGCAGTCATCTGCTTGCAGTGGCCACACCCAGACTGCTCGTTCAGTGCCCAACCGTTGGAGTTGACGGCAAAACAAGATCAAGCTTGCGGGCCTCAGCCGAAGTGCCTGAACACTGGGGATTGGGAAGGGTGCAAGAAGTTCAAAGATTTTGGTTGCGGTTCGAGCAGCGTGCCTCAAGAACCTCCGAATCACTAGAGAAGCTGTATCGACCTCAACCTTCAAGCCCACATGCAGTCCAACCAAATGACAGGGTGAGATGCTTGAAGTGAATAACTGTCCATTCAAAGCTGGAGTCCCCTTTTGCGGTTTCCTTTGTGTGACTGAGGAAGTGGGAGGGAATCAATCCGAGCCTCCTGAGAGTAGTTGAGTTTTCGGTGGCATACTGCTGCTGCTTGAAGATGAAATGCAGCATTTTGTAGGGTCTGGATTCTGGTCCTTGGGCAAGCCTTAAAAGATAGATGATTCGCAGTGGGCACCTGTAGCGCACGAGGTCTGAGACGCCCCATTAGGTATTCAGACCCTGAGAATTATGGAGGACACCTCCTGCAAACTCCTTTTTGCCTCGGATCCTGGCATTTTCAGGGTCAGTTAGTTGCCAAGAGATTTCTGGAAAGATGTTGTTCGCTTGGCAGAGTCAAAACATGGATGTCTCACAATTTAGGGCTCCTGATTGGCCTGAGTCTCCTTGGGACCCTCTTCAAGAAAGCTCTGCGAAATCAAGTAATTACATGAGACCTAAACTGGTTTCTGAGGGGGCTGGAGAATCAAGGGTGTACTCCAGGGGCCCGGATTTTGTAGACCATACAGGTCTCTCAAGTTGGCTGCCGCACAACAGGAGTGGTACGTGTGTTTAGCGCACAACCGCGCCAGAAGCAATTTGTATGAGGGATCTGATGGAGCCCTATGCCCAACACTGTGGCACTCCGATTTGTTACCGGGGTTTCTCAGCCATGAAATAAGGCCAATCTTCCAACCTGCATCCACTCAGACACTGACGTCGTCACGTGGCAGAAACCTGTGGACGCTCTAGCTATTATGTTATGCAACACACTTCACTATACACAGTGTGTTGATTGTATCCAGCCTCGCCCTCGTTTTTTGGTAAGTATATCGAGACTGGGCCTGATCTGTTACCGATGGAGGACATACACAGTCTCGCACCGACATCGCGGCAAGTGAACTTGTGTCCTACTTGGGCCGGGAACTACATAGAGTTCAGGAAGGAGGAACATCTTTTTTGTGTTGGCATTCATAGAGTCGAGCCCCCCCTTTCTATCTCAAGCTTGGCAACGTACGCTCCAAGAACTGCCGCAGTCAAGCGCCCACACGACCGATATAGCAACAGCTTCAAAGGAGCCAGGCCATGTGTGGACAGATTAATGCGCTTGCATCAGAAAAACGATTGCTGTCTCAGGCGTCAAGCTGACCAGAATATACTTTCATGATCACGGCCTTCCCAGTAGCTCGGTAGACCCCGTGTTCTCCTTCTTTTTGAGGTCCAGGTCCTGGGTCTTATAAAACAACCAGTTACTGCTCAAGAGGCCTGTGCGCCCCCTCAGTTCCGATTATTTCTTGCGTTTCCTGCCTGCTCGGAGTTCAGAACATGGCTCATATGGAGCAACTCACTATCTTGCACACACGATGGTAGCAGTGGCCTCGCTCAGACCTCTTGGCCTGAGTTTGCGTTGGCACCCCGCAGCCCACGCAGATAACAATGGCCTTACCCCCAAGATGCTTCGGTGGTGCAGTGAGGTTTGCCTCATCCACGGGCATGTTGAAGCTGCGAAGTAAGGTGCTTCTGGTTGGCAGTAACGAGGATAGATCAGGAGCCTAGCATATGTGAGGCGCTCCTTCCGTATCTCATTTGAGTGAAGGGCTGAGCCAGAGATCTAGATGGCAGGTCTGCAGGCACACGGCTATAATACTATGCTACATCACATCAACTCTTAGAAGCTGTCATTGCCTGTATGTCTATTTCCACGCAACGGGCTGACTTCTTATAGAAGTTGCTGAACTCTTTAAAATGGTCGACTTCCACATGTTAAGGCCCGATGTTGAGAACGAGATACGATGTACATCCGAACATGTTCCTGCCAGAGGGGTGAGCCAAAGCAAATATCTACGAATGACACTTTGGAGACAACTCATCCTACCAACAGTTAATGAGTTGCTTCATGAGATGAGCCGGCTTTCTCCATAGCACCTGTACTTCCTTATGCTTCTGGACTCACAGGATTTTTCGTCGCAATGTCATCCAATCTTGCAACTCAGCTTGATAACGCCTCCCGATACCCCAGACCGTTGTCCCACAGCAAATCCAGAATCTAGGCTGTAAACTGATTCTAAATCCATAAAACCCTACGCCCAAACCCCAAGTCCTTACCTACGCAGGGCTGAAGCTGCGGCCTACCCATTCCTACGACTAGACCCACATTTCAAGTGGATATGTCAGCCTGATCCCTTAGCTTCAATACATGAGCCGAACCCTGACCCCGATCTCTCCACCAAAATCGTTGGGACGCGAGCACCCTCTCATGGACGATGCCTGCCCAAGCTTTGCAAGCAGAGGCAGAGATTTCCCCGGATGCCCATCGTGCTAGATGTGAGGGTTTGAAGTTTATAGCTTTGATAGCGAGCGGGCCCAAAGGTGTCTTGCGTTTTGGATATGTTTGGATCCTCCGCGCCATGCTCTTAAAGTGAACATCCTCAGCAGCAGCAGCAGCAGCA
>CAJNIZ010045637.1:231116-245715 GCA_905231905.1 Symbiodinium pilosum | reverse complement strand
CCACCACCACCACCACCGCCGCCAATGGCAACAGCACCGCCACCGGCACCGCATCACCACTACCACCACAACTGCTGTTGCTATACGAGTAGCAGCAAGTTCTCGTCCCAGTAGTGTTGGTAGTAGCAGGAGTGGCGGCGGCGGCTGCGGCGGTGGTGGTGGTGGTGGCGGCGGTGGTGCTGCTGCTGCTGCTGCTGCTGCTGCTGCTGCTGCGGCTGCTGGCTGCTGATGTGCGGTCATCATTGTTGCCAGTCAGGTTGTAGTCGTCAGGCGTAGAGTTGTAGAGTCCCATAGGCCAATGTAGCCTATGTCGAACGTGTTGTAGTAGACCTACTCTATTCACAACAGTGGCTATAAAATCGCGTCAAGTGTAGTCATGGCTTGCATGAGCAGCTTTCAAGCTACGGACTGTGGGAGTCTCTGGAAATTTTTCCGAACCCACAAAGCCTACAGCCCCAAACCCAAAAACTAAACGCCCAAGCTTTCAGGCCCTTTGCGACCCAAGCCTGAGGTCCCCTGAAGCCTTTGCAAACCCTAGACTTCAACCTTTTCGAAGCTGAGGTTACATCCCAAAAGCAGGGAAGAACCTGTTGGCTAGAATCCCTGATACTTCCACCATCCTCCAGTGTATTTTTCGTACCAGAACAGCATAGTTCAGATCAGTTGGGGGCATTTCGAGGCAACCGCAGGGTCCTGCCACGTAGAAGAGGCCTTCATTCTCAAGGTGGGGCCTGGGCAGGATGAGATCTAGATTTCTTGGCCGTTTCATTGTCTGGATGGTAAGTTAGGGTTTCAAAATTTCGGCTTGTAGGGGGTCAAGCTGCTGTTTCCGGAGAACAGGATGATCAGATTGCAGCCCAGTTGGTTTGTATCTCTTGGCTGGCCAAAAAACAAATCTTACCTGTAACGATGAATAGGTGGAGTCGGCATTTGAGGAGATACTTTCATGTTGGGTCTTTGCTGGACCAAGGACATGGAGTAGGAGTTCCAGATGTTTGGGTTTGGGAACTGCCGTTTTGCACCCCGCTCTTATGAAGGCTAATGCAAGAGCTCTTCTCTGTTGTTTAATAACTCGGAAATACAAATAGCAATAATGGTAATAACAAGAATTGTAGTAGTAGTGACATACTGTAATAAGAATTGTCTGGAAGTTTGGCATACTTCAGGATCATGGGGCTGTTAGTCAGTAGGGAATGGGGGAGTATAACCCCTATATAGACACTGTGGAATATATTCCCTTATTCCTTACTAAGCCCCAGTAGGTTCAGGGAGTTCGTTCTCGGAATGCTGGCGTGACAACAGCTTCTGATGAGCTACCTTTCTCGGTGCTTGCTGTGCTACCCTAAACCCTAGACCCTAAACCGGGAGGTCTGGGACCGTACCAGGAGGCATCGAAAATTCCAAGGAAACCAAATCACTTCAGGCGAGCCTTCTCCAAGTTCCTCCCAATTACAATGGAACCCCGTAAGAGCTGCCAAAAAGGGTGTAACCTGTGCGGAAGGTATCCATATGGGATTCCATGTTACGTTTTTAGGAATGGATTGCCCATCATGGCACTTGCCAAGCAACAAGGATGATAGAAACAGATTTCTTTGTTACATGATGCCTCATACCAGCTGCAAATGCTTGTGCCACTGGGAGGGTCCATCCCCGTGATTGGCTGGAGCCAAGGCAGCAGAGGCAGCTTTGCAGTTTTCTGATGTTGCATTGCAAGGTCCTCCGAGATGTGGTGGACCAGCACATTCTCAAAAAGGAGGAGGTGGGTTCTCCAACACGCATTTTTGCAGAAGCGTAGTTTAAGAGAAGCGCAAGCTTCAGTGCCCAAGGAATCGTCTCGCTTCCTTCAAAGGGAACTCCGAGAATCAGTAGATCATCCCTCCCTTCAGTAAAGCCCTGCGCAATCATTCTTCTCTTTGTCATCAGGCAAGTTCTGATCTGGAAAAACACTTGGAGGCAGGAAGATGACTGGTGCTTAAGCTAGAGTGGAGGAGTGCATCCCTGGATTCATCCCCAACATTCTGTATATACCCCTTGTTCGTTTCGAACGTGCTCCATTTTCTCCTGCACTTGCCCCGCTCTTCCTTGAGCACCAGTAAGCATGAAGTGCAGCAGGGTGAATTGGAGTTGTTGTTCGCAAGATTGCAGATCCTTTTGGTGGGCCGTTTCAATGGGAGCTGTAGTGAATGCATCTGTGAGCAATGTGGGTATTGCCTCGGAAATACCATGTTGCAGAGGTTTCGCACAATTGTTTACCTTTGGAGCAGGACCTTACTAGGCAACATAGTTTGGACGCGGTCGCAAGTCGCAAGTCGCAAGTCGTGCGCGGCCAAGACTCGGTATTGGTAGCTCAGCACCACTAAGTGTCTTCTGACGCAGCATGCATGATTTCTTACCGACAGCCTGTCGGAAGATTCAACCCCCGCTTGCAGTCCTTGAAATGGAAACTGGAAACCGTGACATCTTTGGATGAGTTTTGTACACCACTCAGATCATCAGCCTTCCAAACCTTGCGCCTAGAACGTGGCTGTAATTTAAAATCCCGTACTCCTGCGCCTTAAGCCTAGCAGCTTCACCAGGTAGCAAAGCCAAAAGTTCCCTTGTCAATAGAGATCCTAGGAAATATAGTATCCCCGCCTCCAGTGTGGTGTCTGGGACAGCCTACTACATCTCCGGCTTCACAGCACTACAGGATTGCGAAACTTGTAAGACTGACAAAGGCTTCCATACACGCAGCTCAGACCCGAAAGGTCACCAAAAGCCACCGGCAGTCCCTAATCCTCATGACTGTTGACCTAGCCGCACTTGGAAGGATGAATTACGCCGTTAACTTCTGACATCTTCTAACCACCCCAACTATGAAGCACTGTCTGTACCATACAATGCACTTAGCAACAACCAGGCGTTGTGGGACCTTTGTGTAGACCCAGCCACGGCTGCAGCGGTGGTTCGCTGTAAAGGCCTAGAGATTCTGCTCCAGGCGGCCCCTTCAACGGTTTGGAGGTTCAGGGTGAGGGGCGTGGGGGTTTAGGGTCCAAGATTTGTGTCGACCGAGAGCTGAGGATAGGAAGTTTAGCGTTGCACGGATTTTGGTTTCCGACGTCGGGCTGCCGCTGCAGGCCACGTGTTTGGGAATTTGTAGTTTAGGTTTATACCCTGTTACTATTACTATTACCAAATGACATTTGGGGGACAGACGCAGGGCTCGGGTTTGAGGTTCGGTTGAGGTCTGTTGGAAATTTTTGCATATCTACAACTCGGAAGTTTCTAGAAGACCCTTTTCTGGTTGAGGAACAGAGGTTTGGGGGGCTCTGTAGCTGTGCATCACGTCTTAATCCTGTAGCTTCTCCTTGCAATGCAGGTCTCAAATTGTCGTGGGGAGGAGGGGGGCTAGGGATTAGTACCTAGTAAGCTCAACCGATTGCGCGTTCGACTCCCTGGCTCACTAGCTGGCAACCGCAAAAGGCTGTTGCATTTGCTTTTTTAAAGAAGATTCTTGGGTTCATCCAAGGTTGAACAACATGTTCCCAGACCTACAACTGCTACAACTTCTCGTAAACCAAGGCTAGTGCTGCCACAAGTGTCCCAAACGCCTATGCATCCCGGTACGTGGATGCTGCAAGTGCCTGGAATACGCGTACCATCAACGAATGCCTTACTTGGGTGAGTGCTCACCTGGATCATAGCTTGTGTATGTCATTGTTTATGCCATTGCCTCTGAAATTCATCCTGTGGTTATTCTTCAGTTCTAGAAGTCGCACAGGTGGCAATAGCAGCAGCAACGAACAACCGAAAGCGTGGTACATGTGTCAACTAAAACAGTGTCATTACGAACCGGCAAGGTGTCGATGAACATGAATCAGAAGAAGACAAACCAGCTAATTGACTGGACAACTCTCAATAACTAAGCTGATGATCGCACGTGGTGGCCCGTTGCGACTACGAATGCAAAGTGGTTACCCTCCCCCAATCCTACGTCCTACGTGGAACCCCATATATCCCCCCACAGAGGTCCATGAAGGGTCATGCCAGGGTTCAATCTTAGTTTGGGGGAATGCACACCCTTAACCCCGAACCTGATGCATTTCTAGCTGTTCATATCTACCCAGGTAGACTTCCCATGAAGCTCCTCACGTGGGTAGCAGCTTGTCAACCCATCTGAGTAGAAAGCCAGGCATCCGCCTCCGGCCAAGGGCGCGTTGCAGAGGCATCTCTGGGCGCCGTGGCGAACGCCGGGCCCCATGTGGGCTTCCAGCCTGCCATAAGACAAGTAGGATTATCAAAAAGGTTTTGATGATTATGTATATGGTTCCCGAGGAAAATTTGTGAGTGCATGTATATATGGTTGGTCCGTGGAGGCCCCATACGTCGCACCATGCTCCTTAACAGATACGGCGTACCTTTGCAGAACTCGTCCTTCAATGCCTTTCCCGCCCAAACACCAAGGTGTGCACGCAGTGGGCCGGCAAGAGCCCCCATGAGCCAAAGCCTTATACAGCTGCGCTTTGCCACAATGCTACAGCCTGAAATCTAGGTCCTGTGAAGAAGGAAGGACAAGTAACATCAGCAAAACTGGGCCAGCTGCACTGCATGCTTGAAAGCAGTAGAGATGATGACAACAAAATCAGACAACTTGTATTCATTGTAGGATCCAAGAAGTGGAGTGTGCAAGGTGGTGACCAAGTTTTTGGGAATGGAAAACTGGAAGGCAGAACTTCTGATGGAAGCCTGCAGCGAGCACAAAAATTCAGCTGCTTCAAATAGCGCTCATGTTTTGATTGTAGGGTGAGCAGCGTTTTGTCAGGACGGGCATTGTCTGAAGATAGGAGGAGACACGTGCGCGCTTTCAGTTTAGAGTTCTCACAGGAGAGGGCCTACTTCAGTCATGAAGCCGCAATTGTTAAGTGTAAGTCCTTGGGCCCCTGATGTTTGCAAAACTACCCTCTTGGCCTGCGTCCGGTAAGCATGAGGCAGGCAGAAGTCGACAGCATTGCCGAAGCCGCTTTCAGGCCCGCATCGCAAAACTGCTGGCCGGCTGGCCAGGAGGATTATATAGGGTTATGTGGGGTTAGAAAGGGACAATGGAAAAAAAAACATGGAGAGTGCTATAGATATGTATATATATATAGGAGGATGATACATGTTCAACACATGACCTGTTTATCAGGTCTTAACTACTCTGCTATGGAGTGCACTATCTCTGCAAGTGTACGGGACCTTATAGTTCTGACTGCTTCCAACCCCCTAAGGGTCCATGTACCCAATAACTAGGTACTTGCAAATTTGGTAAGAGTAACTATAGTACAAGCTTTGGGGAAGTATCTATTTAAAAGGTACGTGGACCTTTAGGGAAATATAGCGCTTCATCCTTCAAGCTTGTCTACAAAGCAAGCGTGTGGTTTGAGATGAGCTCGGGTCTGGTTTGGAGCATATTGCAGACAGCTAATTTACTGGTGGTTAGTAGGGAATAAGGGAATATAATCCATGCATGAAATATTCCCTTCTTCCATGCTAACCTCCAGTACTGTAAACATATGCGAGGAGCAGGAAGACCAGCAAAGCATGGCAACCGCTGATACTGCCCAGACTTTCTGTGATGTTCCATGAAGATTCCTTACCTCAACTTGTTCAACTTACTCGGGGGTAAGTAGGGAATGATGGATTATGCAGGGATTATATTCCTTGTAAGTTTTTCAAATGTGGGAAGGTCTTCTTGCTACATGCCTGGCCCCGTGACGACGTAACGCTGATTCCATGCTTAGAAAGTCTTATCCACAAGATCTTGACAATCTATGACTAATGTTTACCATGTTGGTCATCAACAGCCTACCTCATGATGATGGCTTCCCAGGACCCTATGCTCTCCTGATGCAGCTGTGGCAGCACAGGTGTGGCAGGGCCCTCCGGGCTTCTCAAGTTTGCTCGGCTTTATATTGGGCTTAGATTGGGGTTATATGGGGATAATGGAAAAGAAAATGGAAACTACTATAACGGGGTTACATAGGGTTTGTATCAGGGTAATTTGAAGCATCCAGAGTTTCTTGATAGATCATGTGCTTCGGCTCTGCGAAGCACGTCCCGTGAGCTGTTGTTGAGAATAGTCAATACCGGTTGCGTGGAAGCCGCAGATAGGTGTTTTCTGCTGTAGCTAACATAGTACAATATATCGATATATACTATAGTGTAATAAACTGTAATATACTATAATATTGGCGCCTGAAAGACATGCGGCCCACGAGCCAACTCAAGCAGCCTTGCCTCGGGCTTGGCTTGCGGAGACCTCTGAAGCTCATGATTCTTCAAATTACCCTGATACAAACCCTATGGAACCCCATTATAGTAGTTTCCATTTTCTTTTCCATTATCCCCATATTAGGACCCCTAAATCCTAAACCCTAAATAGTAGTTTCCATTTTCTTTTCCATTATCCCCAATCTAAGCCCAATATAATACCTATGTCTGCCAGGCTCTCCGCATAGCCTTTGCCTTGCCTTGGCCTGAGTAGTTCGGCTTCCCACGACATAACCCGAGCTCGGATGACCCTCGTGAAGTATCCAAATACTATATTATAATAGGGTACTACATTATATATTATTATAATAGGGTACTACATTATATATTATTATAACAGGGTACTACATTATATATTGGGATAATGGAAAATCAAATGGAAACTACTATAGGGTTTAGGGTTTATGGCTGAACGTTACCAGAAGGTTGAAGGGTCTCTCTTTGAGCACCACAGCACGTCCAGTCAATCATAACACCTGTAGGTGGTATAGAGTTCAGGACTCAGGGTAGATACTTGCATCCTAGAACTCGAACTGAGGCCATAATTCTCCAGGTGTTACCACTAGCATAAGTTTGAAACGCCACCTATAGAAATTGAATCCTGTCATCTTAAGTAACCCTTGATCAGATCCCCGTCCTACCTCAACTTTCTGCCTGCAAGCTACAAGTTGGAGGTGCTTTTTTGCCTGGGTCGTTGTTGCTGAGTTTTTGGCTTGGGCGTTGACATGCATATACACACAGTTGCTGTTTCGGGGCTTAAGATTGGAAACAAAGAAGACCAAAATCCTCAAATTGTCATCTTAGGCTGAGCTGTACCAGCCCACCCATGTGGGGTGCCCAGATAAAAGAAGCTCACGACTGCCAGCTTACATAGGATGTTTTTGAATCAAGCAGTCCTGGTGCTTGGATCATGGGTCATAGATTCCTTATGTAGCGAGGCGCAGCACTTGGGGATGCTCGGTACTATTATCCAAATACGATATTATAATAGGGTACCATATTATGTATTGGGATAATGGAAAATCAAATGGAAACTACTGTAGGGTTTAGGGGCTCATCAGTTGAGGGTTGGATATGCCGGGCTTGGATTGCTCACGATCTTCGACCATCTCGACTTTCATGGGCAACCAAACCGTTCTGACCGCCGCCATCAGCATAATCGCCACCATCACCGCCACAATCACCGCCAGCACCAACGCCGCCACCGTCACGATCACGACTGGTGCTTCAGCAGTTGCATGTCTGGCAGCGATCTTCAGAGGAGTAGCTTCAAAGTTGGTCGTGCTCTTCAAAGCTCCAATCCGCGGCATAGTTAGGGTGCATCTCAACAGCTCAGCTCCTTCTGGTTCCTTTCAACAAGTATTGGTTCCACTGTTCGATGGCCATCGGAACCCATGTGTCACAGTGGGGAATCCGAGTTTTTTCTTGCGTGCTGGATGGTTCTAAATCGCGAAGTGCAGTCGCTAGAGTGCCCAGGTAAAACCTAGCATGGATCACGCATGTGACAAGCAAAGCCCAGCCGTCAAGTAATGCCACCCTGCTCCATTTCCTGAAGCCGAGGTCCTTGCTGTTTAGAATTTTACCTCCCAGCTTGTATCCAAGGAAGGTCGGGATTGCGCCCTCTTACCGTGCATAGCAAGAACAAATCCCGATTCAGAAGCTCAAATCCTCGATTGTAAAGGTGCCTACCTATGATGAAAAATGCAGACCAATGGCCATAAACTTAAGACATACGCTAAAGCTCGCCACCTGCAGCCTAATGGATGACAGTCGACACATGGTAGGGCTGGGACGATCATCCCTACAATCATCCCAAAGAACATCCTCTGAAATATCTGAGGCGCCGAAAGGCGTAGAGATCTTGGTAGGGACTTTCGGGGTGGTTAGCCGCCGAAAGGCGTAGGGGTTTTTAGGCGCAGAAAGGCGTAGGGGTCCTTAAGGGTATTTAGGCGCAGAAGGGCGTAGGGGTCTTTGGGGGTTTGGCTGAAGATATAAGTTAGGCCAAACGGTGGCGAATCTTAACATACACTATGCTTTACAGAACACGGTTTCGAGAGGCGTACGTAGTGCTTTCATAAGCCGGTTTTGAACACGAGGGCTTCAGAACAGCTGATTTGGCAGGACAATACTCTGGAGTCCAAAAGCAGTGGAGCTGAGGCCTCAGAACAATCCCTGAATCTGCCCCCCTCCCCCCCCCTCCCCCCAAGTTGGACTTAAAAGCCTGCAGCTCAAAAAGAGCCTTGGGGTTCAGGGCGTCTTAAGCTCTCACTGCAGCCTTCTTGCATACAACTGTACTGTGGAAATTTCGCACCTTCCCGCAACTCTTGGGTGTAAAGTAAAGACGTGGCATTATTATGAGGATACTCCTAGCCTTGCTTCAATCTAACATGTGGCGGTGGGAAACCCTCTCTTCTACATCGCTGTCTTCTTTCGGGCGACATGATTATCTACGCCCCACGTATGGCTCCCAGGGATGCACCAAGAACTTTATCTTCCAGGGTTTAAATTCAGAATGAAAGAGCAAGCATTTTGGCCATTTAGGGTCCAGGCCTCCTAAGTGCCTCTTACTCAATTTTCATGGCTGCGATTAACTGGTTTGAGCGCATTTGCAGTTTCAGTTTGGGGTTAAGGGTGGTAAGGGATGTAAGTCATTGCGCCGGAAAGCCTTGAAGGCAATCTCAGGCTGTCCCTAGAGCTGGATCATGATGTAACCTGGGGTGCCTTCCTGCAGAGTTTAGGACTATAGGGATTAGCATGCAGCATTTCCAGGATCGTTTCCGGGATCCTGGGGGGTGCCGTGGTGAGAGATCCGTCGGCTGCCCAGGCGCTACATCTTTGTACTAGAAAATTCTTTGCGCTGGGATGCCGTCGGGCCCTTGTTGCATCAGTTGCCTCAGCTTAATGAATTATTCCGATCTGGAATGTTACTACAATTCTATGTTGTTAGCGTGCGAGAAGGGTTTTCAGTAGAGGGAAAGGGATAGGTGCACGACCGACAGACTCTTCAGTGACGTGCTGGCATTATGGAATTTCTCATATCTTCTTGCAAGCAATGCATACCCCAGGGATCAAGTATACAAATAACACTTATACATTGGGCCCTAAATTTGTAAATGCTACCTACATCGGGCTACTGGGATCCCTATACATCCCTATAAACCCCTAATTGCCATTTCATTTTCCATTCGCTGTTCCGTTTGGATCTCCATTGTTAGGGTAATACATTGGGCTATTTGTGCAGGTGGGCCACCTGAAAGAACAGAACACACAAATAAAGGATGCGCAGCCCACAACGGAGTGTTGCTCGATTGTGTTCGAGTATGGTATGTGGGTTGACAGGAATGGGGGCGCCAATACATACCGCCAAGATGCAGTAAGGATTTACAGGTACCCCTGAATTTTGTGGAAACCCTCATATGAGTTTGCATTTGTCCTACAAGTATGGCTTTTTTTTTTTTCGCATTAATCTGCTACATGCTTTGAGTGCGATGAGCACTGATGTCTGTGCCCCGACCCTGCCACCACCTCCGAATAATTGTAGTAATCTTGCATCTTGATAAAAAGGGGTCATACTTGTATGCTCAGAATCCCCGGTTTGCCGCCGCTTTGCCTGAAACACCGGCAGGCGCGGTTTTTGGTGGATCTGAATGAAAAAGTTCTCGGGACAGGAATGGGTGCTACCTGCAAAGGTCAAGCGTTTTTAGATTATGTTCAATAACTCGCCCAGTTTGCTGCTGAACTACTTGAAACGCTAGCAGGTGTGGTATTTGGGGACCTGACCTTTTCAAGCTTCCAGAAGGTTTAAGGCTTTGACCTGCAACAATCTTGGATTACGCAACTTTATGCTGAAGCTGATGTTGAGCATAAGCTGCGTGCGTGACGGGGCGCTTGTGTTTCTCACTGCCAGCTACACGAGTTCGGGCTGAAAGCGCCACGTGCGGACACAGTGAAGAGGGGACAGCTGCCACCCTTCGAAGTGTCATTGTCTGGTGACCTTGGGAGTCTGCCTTTTGAGACACTATGGAACATCTGCCTTCCCCTCGGGATCCGAATAGCCCAATGTAGGTAGTATCCAGACTTTAGGGCCCAATGTAGGCATCATTTGTATACCTGGATCGCTAGGTTGTTAATCGCTGATGTCATTGCCTCGGATTGGCTCCTACCATCTGTGCAATAATGCAGAAATTGGCCACTTGTACAGAAACCTAGACTGGCTCAATATGTTAGATTCCTTGTCTTTCCATGAGGACCCAGGCAGAAATCATGATACTGAATCCTGAAGAGTGTTGGTCAGAGCTTTGCTAGAAATACGAGTACAGGAATAATCCGCGGTCCCCCGATCTGGACCTTGCTGGTGCCATGGTAATGCAGAGCAGTGGGATCTGCAATGTGGAAAAGACTGCTTCAAATGGAGGAAGCACTCCGTGCCTCAGATGCAAAGGAAAGGGTTATATATTATATAGGGATTAAATAGGGATAATGGTTATTAGGGCTGATAGTCCCCCTAAAGTAGATATTACCTCAACAATGGAGACTCAAATGGAAAAGAAAATGGAAATCAAATGGAAACTGGGGAATATATAGGGGTTCCTTTTCCAGAAGCCTATGCAGGAAGGGCAGCGAGGGGTGTGGGCCGCAAGAAAACCTAGTGCCTTCCAGGGCTCAACATGACGTGTTGTTGTAAACTTACATGATCACCATCAGCAGCGTCATCACAACTATGAGCAGCGCACACGCCATCATGGCATGATTGCCTTGCGCCCTCCAGCCGGACCTCTTGCATGTCCTCATGCTAAGTTGAGCATGGTCGTCGTAGCAAACAGGATCGCAATGCTGGTAGCGCCAGGGTTGTCGTCAATAACAAGAGGTACGGTTACAACTGTACGAAGAATACTACGGACTAGCAGCATCGCATATCATAAGCCAGTGTTACCACGAGATATTGATGTGCCGCAGCCAATTTAGTCCAGCAGTTCCAAAGGGGATCATAAATTAGAGAGGCTGCCGGATGTCTCTTGCATTTATAGCTCTCGGTTGCCACAAGCCGAGTGATGGCTGCCACAAGATCGACAATACCCATTTGATTGGCAGCTTTGGCGTGCTTGCGGTTGCATGTGTTTCCAGCAGCTGGGTCTTCGCCAATTCCTGCTCTTGTGACTTATGGGAAATGCATCACAAAGCCACACTGGCAGTAATGGCGGTGCCTTTTACTATGGTTACGATGGTAGCCGTAGTCTTTCCCTTGATGCTGGGCGTTGGCGACACCTGCTTCGCCCATAGCCCAGAAGAAGGTCAGATATTCCTCGGCATCTCACGCTTGGAGACCGTCCTCATGCTTGCCGCTGGGATGGGTGTGTCTTGGGCTGCCGTCTCTACATCTGCAGTTTGGCTCTGTCGCATGCCATCCAAGGCTGCTGTGGGCAAGATCGGGGTGGGATACGCGGTGGTTGCAAGTATCTTGAACACGCCTGGGATCATGGCGTTCATTGGCCACGGGTGCACAGCCGGCCATTTCACTTGGGCATTTCTGCGTCTCGGTATTTTCATGTCGTCTACCGTCCTACACCGTCTGATGATCTGCATGACCGAGGCCCACCCAGCCATGGGGTACCACATACGAATGAGAAAGGCCTTCGCCTGGGAGATGGTTGCTGGCAGTGTGCAGCTCCTTGCCTTTCTGGCACAGGTGACGGACATCCGGCTTGGGACGTTGACTGCTGTAGTCTACACATTGGGCAGCTTGGGGCTTGTGGTCTGTGGCGGCATCATCTCCTGGCATGCTTGGCGAGCCTTGCAAGAGGCTCTGAAAGCTCTGGAGCTTGCCATGCCGTGCTTGCCTTCCACGACTGGCGGGGCAATGGAAGTCGCCGCCACTTGGTGCTGCACATTATTTATCTTTACTTTGGAGGAGTGTATCATTCAATGAACACTTTCTATGCAGCTGGCCTTGTAGCAGGTCATCGGTATGCAGTGCCCCTAGTCTTCTCAGATGACCGTATGCGCTCTTTCTTGCAAGAAGCCCTAGCCAAATAGCAGGAGTCTGAGGCAGTTATTCCTCTCGCACCCCATTTGGGTCATAGGCTTTGAGTGAAAGAGCCCCTCATGAGAAATGCCACCACAGGGAGTCTCAACTTGAAGTTCCTCTCCCCCAGGAATGATCTTATCCTAGTTTTCAAGGACTCCAATCAGGGGCCAGACCGCGCCTGTATAATCCCTGCGCAATTAACAAATCCTTCGAAACCTATTCAAATTCAGTAGGAGCCTTACCCGCGCACAACTTCTCAGGTGAAGGTTTGCAGGAGAAGTTTGATGCTGATCGTCCTTACAGTCTGCAGCGCCAGCGTCTCTTGGATCTCCAGGTACACAAGGTGTAGGCTCTGGGCGTAAAGGGTAGGAGGCTTAAAGGAGTCGGAAGAGGAAACTTCTCTTAACTTTCACCACAAGACTCTGTGAGCTAAGGTTTATTCTGCGGTGCTTGTCTTCCTCGTTGATTCCTGTGCAGATAAACAAGACATCTTCGAAAACTCTCAGACGTTCTACCTGGCCATACCGGCCGCTCGGTCATTGCACCTTTGTTGTCGTTTCCTTGTTTTTTTGCGGTGTGTATGAAACGTGACCCTCGTACTGATGTATGCCCCAATGCTGCGAGTACTTAAACCGCGCCCGTGCAGATTAAAAGCGATTTCTCGGTCACTGCCTGCGTCCAGCCTCCAAACAATGCAGCTCCCTCCTCTTAGTAATGACTGTACTCCTGTATTCCATGCTGTTGCCATGCATGTTTTCGTTCGGGGGTGCTTTGCACTTTGAGTGGAATGGATCAATGGTCTGAAGGGAGATTCGAGACATAAGGCAGGGATATGGGTGTGTTGGACTTTGGATGCTTTGCCCCAGGCATGGTGTATCAACAGCGTCCTCAACGACGTCTGCGCAGTCTACTTGGGATTTGGGCCAACGCAGGCGTTGAACAAACCGGTATGTATATCAAGCCTGCACTGACATGGGGAGTATTTCTGGGGCTCCCTTGATATTTAGAAACAGGCCTCTAGTTTGTGCAGCATTGCGTTATCCTGGATGGGCCCATTCAGCAACCTTCCTTCCGAATTCTGCCCAAAAGTGCAAGCGCGGACACGTCGATAAGCATGCCACTGAAAGCTTGCCAGGTGGCAATGGCTGCCAAAATGCAATGTGCAACAGCAAAATGCTACTGACACACATTTTCATCATCACGAATATCGAAGTTCTTGCCAGGCCTCGTCTGCAGCCAGCTCGGACAATTTCATAGGTTGACCTCGGAAGTCCAACCCTTTCAAGTCACTTTGCCCAGAAGTTTGTTTTTCTTCAGCCCGTGACTTTGCATCCCGGACAAAGCGGGCTAAGCACCGAGTGGCACGAACATTGCACGGACAATAGTTAGTTTGCTTTGCCTAGTAGCAAGTTCTTCTTTTGCGGTTTTTAACTTTATGCCTTGATCAGTCTGAGCCTGCTGTGGAGGCTTCTTTCCGGATCGTCAGCCGAGCACGCGACGCCGCCATGGCTAGGAAATTCTGAGTGCGGTTTAGGGTTTGGGGTCCTCCTGTTGCTCACTGAAGGTTATGTATGCTAAAGTTATTGAGGTCTTCGTGGAACGCGCTTGCGCTTGACATGAGAAGTTTAGGAAGATGTGGTGACCTCCTGAGGTATAATAAACCTTCCCACATCCTAACAACGAAGATTCCCCCCAATATGGAATAGTATTATATCGGGGAGTTTTACCATCAGGGAGGTGGGGGCAGTGGGGCGTACTAGTAGGGGGAGGGAGGGGTCTATATATGTTTATTTATGGAGTACAGCTGTTTAGGCATTCATTGCCCTCGCAAGCGGGTTCCTCTCGTTTTTGGGGCTGGAGCATTGTAAAATCTAGCCAACAAAGCCCGATACTCTGGGTCTGAATCCCAAACTAGCGGCGCGAAGCCTCTAATTATCTAATTCTGGATTGCGCATAATAAGGCCAATATGCAAACACATCAAGAATCAAGCCCCATATGATATTGTTTACGTAGATATAAACTGCAGAGCAGACGGGGAGGGGGGGGGGGGCAGGAAAAGTGTGAAGAGCATGGGGGTACTGCTACGACGACGACGCCGACCACGACCACGACCACGACCACGACCACCACCACCACCACCACCACCACCACCACCACCACCAGCAGCACCAGCACCAGCACCAGCACCAGCACCAGCACCAGCACCAGCACCAGCACCAGCACCAGCACCAGCACCAGCACCAGCACCAGCACCAGCACCAGCACCAGCACCAGCACCAGCACCA
>CAJNIZ010045637.1:195405-231016 GCA_905231905.1 Symbiodinium pilosum | reverse complement strand
CAGCAGCGCCAGCAGCGCCAGCACCACCCCAGCACCCCGCCACTGCGCCTCCTACCGCCACCCACTTCCACTGCCACCACCACCACGACCACGACCACTACCACCACTGCAACAGCGACATCGAAGTTGCTACTACTCACACCAGTGGCTACGGGTGCCGCTAGTGCTACTACAGCTGCTACCAAACAGTTTACTATTGCAATTACAGTTGCAGCGGCAAAGAAGATACCAGCTCATGCCGCCCCAGCATAGTTGGCTCCGATGCTGACTATCATCACGCCACAATTTTGTAAACTCCATCTGTCCGTTTAGAACTGCTTGGAATCAAAAACCTTGGCCTGGTCTTCCAAAGCTGAACTGCTGAACGGTAACCTTCAGTTCTGAATCCCGGATTCCCCACCCAGGTTGTTATTCTTTTCTGCGACTACATTAGCGGCATTCTTACCTAGCTGCAGCCCAGCAAGGTCACTGTCATTGGCCGTGCCGTGACACTGGAAGAAGTGCAACCGCGGGGACAGGCTGGAGGGTAAAGGGCTCAGGGGGTTTAATGTTGGGGGTTTAAGGTTTAGGGGTTTGAGTTTCTGCGTCTGATTCAGCTTTCACTTCTCGCCCGACGGAAGTAGATCTGAAGTCAGGATATGGAAAATGAGGTCTAGGCCTTGTCTTTCTAACTGCTGTCAACCCAAGGGAGTTTGTGAGTGCTATCATCAGTCTTTTGAACTTCAGCATTGCGAGTCAGCTTTTGCAATGATTCCGGGCCAGGGGTTATAAGGATGGCTCAGGCTCATCGTTTAGCATGGGGGGGGGGTTCTCACAAGTTCCCCGGTAAATCCTTTTCGGGGTGCAGGTGGAAAACCCTCCTATTCCTAGGCTCCACAGCGCGGCTGGTGTTGAGAAAAAACTCCAGTGTAAATCCCAGAATGGCAAGCATGGCCGTGATGCTGAACACCATTCCGCAGCATATGCAGAAACTTTTGTTGATTGGCATGAAGCGCTTCGAGGTTTTTGAGACTCAGTGAGGTCGACAGCTCCTGTTTGTGTTCATTATTCTTGGCCAAATACAATTAAATTCCCCCATGGCCAGTCTTCCGGCCTTGAAGTTCTTATCTTGCTGCTTTCTATGCACGTTGGAATGCACTGAAGTCAGGACACGGCAAATTATGGGGCCGGAGGCTTGATGAGTTAAGCAAAGCTGCACACAAGAATGGTACTCGTGGGGCCCATTAGTTTGGTAGTTTGCGGGGAGCCGCATCTTGAACCTGTCAAATTCAGCTGCTAGAAGTGCTGCGCATTCCTCCTTGATCAGAGGAGCAAATTATTACTTGCCATATGTCCAAACCCCCATCCAGCACTTCTAGTCTCACAGGCTATTCTCACAGGGGTTGCCATACACCCTACCACGCACACTTGCTGAAAAGGCCCCTGAACTGAGGGTTCCCAAACCTCAAGAACAGGGAAACTTGAAAACCTTAACGCAATCGTCCAATAGGTGGCCCGTCTTCCCGGGGAAAAAAAAACAATAAGGTTTTCATAGCCATTCAAGGAGTCCGGGAGGGACCATAAATACCCAGCTGTTTGCCGGCGACCTTGTGGAGTGTGTGGTGAGAGGGTCCACGAATGTCAGAAGTGTTGAATATTGTTTACACTTTGCCTGCCAGGTTGCTGAAGGTAAAGCTATCACTGATGATGACTGACGGGACAGTCGAAGCCCGGCCGTATATTTTCGTAAATGGAGACCAATGTCAAACCGCGCGTGAACACTGAGAATCTACATGTGATTGAGATGGCGCAAATTTTTTAGCATTAACAACTAATTACTTGCGAGCCCAAGCCCTTAAACCGCAGCCCCTGCGCTGCGACTGAACACGTTCCAACGTACGGGCCAGCTCAATTACCTCTTTTCCGTAGGCCGTCAATGGAGCAGAAGTCCCATTGATCGAATTATGACCTAGATGCATCAGCTATTTACATCCTGCCTGCTTGTGTTTTGGGACCTGTCTGCTCCCGGCCAGTAGCTGACAAAGTCATTCTGATGAGGAGGTGACTTGGTGTAACGCCACTGCCGGTGCAAGGGCCTCTAGCCTCGCTCTTCCTTGCGCCCACCACTGACAACAATCTTGCGAGAGCTTCACTGGCACCGGGCTTAAGCATTTTCGGGTTCAAGGTTTTGAATAATGAATTCGTCACGCTTCATCGACCCCACCCGTCCAGTAAATAGATCCTTGTGCATGCTCGGACCCCGCTTGCACAGGACCCCAGAGAAGGTGTACTGTAGCGTTTTTGGACGATCTCACGCAGGAGGAATAGCAATCCCACGGCATGGGACAAGCGCGCAAGGCTGCGGCTCAACCACAAGCCGTGCAGGCAAAATCCAGTTTCCCTCTGCGGACATTTCGTGAGTGGGCAGTGACTTTTACTGTGGCATTTTGGTTTCACATAATTAGCCGTCTTTTGGGAAGTAGGCCACGGCTTATATCGGTAGGCACATGATCTGAGTCTTAGATTCTTCGGCCTCTTGCCTGTCAAGAACCAACTAACTACAAGGTGAGCCTACGCTACAACCCTGAAGTAGAAGGTTCTGCGGGGCCTGGTGACCAACAGTCATGAGTGCCATAGAGGGTCTGAGCAGTTATGATGAAATGAGTGTTTCTCAAAACCATGGGTCCAGTTGTGGGCATCTTGAGAAGAAGCCCTTAGTTACCAAGAGGACACCTCTTTGAATATGTATACATACTCAATTAACTGGTTGCGGTTGCAGGCTTTTGTGCTGCTAGTATCGCGGAACGAGTGACTCTTGTTGCGCATCGCTGCCGTGCTTCCAGCCATCAGCTGTAGTGCTCATACTGTCCTTCGTCTTGGTTGATGGAAGACCTTTGGAATCCGTGTCTTTGAGCATTCAAAACTTGGCATTGCCAATCATCAGCCCTATAGGCCCTGAATCCTTGAACCCTAGGACCAAAAGTCTGAACCTTGCATGAGACCTGATGCCTGAACCCTAAACCCTAACAGCAGCTTATTCCACAGAACAAGCCACTGCCGTTTTTGGAGTCCAGCAACAACATGCCTTTCCAGGGTAATATTTGCATGAATCCACAACGCAGGCTGCGCACTGTGGCGTATGGGGGCTTCATAGGGCTTGAATGGGACTGTATGGGGATGATGCGCGGTTCTACAGTATCCTCTAGCATCATGTACTTACTGTGGAAGGCTTGCGGGACAGAAACACTTAATTCAGCCAGCCACTTGCGGAGCGTCATGCTTCAAGTCTTGAGCGGTGTTTTAGCAAGGATACTATAGTCCCCAAGTTTCATCAATTTGGGGGGTTGCTTCTCTTCTCCCTACATTTGTTGTGTTTTATAGAGACTAGTTACAACTATAGTCTTACTTGGACCAAGTACCGCAAGATGCTACACCAGCATGGGCTTGAGGCTGCACGCCTCTCTACTGGCAAAGACGTGTTCAGCGGCTATTCTGGCCTTGTAAAAAAGTCTAAGCTGAATCTGATTTAAACCCTGAACCCTAAACCTTAAATAATATAGTAGCTTCCTTTTTCTGTTCCATTATTACTAAGTCTCTCAGAAGACCACAAGCTCAAGCCCCTGAAGCTTTGAGCTTGTAGATGCGGCGAAAACCAAATCCTAATCGCTAAGCGTTGACCTGAAACTCCCAAACCCTCACCTCGTGAGGCGCTGCAGCATCAAACTCCAAAGCCCTAAATCCTGCAGGCCCAGGGCCCCAGGCTCACGGCATCCTGGCATCCTAGCTGTTTCATTTGTAATCTTATCTGGCTGCCGCCAATGAACAGCGTCAGGCCGTGCATGCAATCTAGGGCCAACTGCGCCCGCCGCACCCTGGGGTGATGTAGGGGTGCTATTTTGAAGTCCTGAAGTCCGGAGCCTTGTATGGGGATTGTGGAATCATGATGGAGACTATAATGTAATTGAAGCCAGAGGAGTTGATTGCATTGGCAGTCTTCCTACATGTTCCTTGGGCCCTGTTTGAAATGCTTGTGCTTTTGGGACAGGAGGACTTGCGGCGGGGGCGCTGCTGCTAGTGCTGCTGCTGTTATTGCTTCCGGTGTTGGTATTGGTGCTGGTGCTGGCGGCGGTGGTGGTGCTGGTGGGTCGGGGTGGTGGCGTAGTAGGTTGCGGTGGCCGTGTGGCGGTGATCAATTGTGGTAGAGGTGCTGCTGCTGAACTGAACCAGGCCTGCCAAGACTATGTGCTCTGCCTTTTGAGGGTATGCCTCATAATTCGTGGACCTTGTTACGCAGGAAGTGGGACTTCCGCAATTAGCAGGTCGCGTGTTCATGAAGCAGCTGGAAAGCAGACGGGAAGCTGCATAATCAACACTGCTACTTTATGGGCAAATCGAATGCAGTTTCTCTCGACGACACATCTTTCAAAAGTTGGGGCCGATGTTCAAACCAGGGTGCGGCAACAATATCAATTTCGGATCTCGTGTCCGGAATGCCTCTGCTTCATACATCCTGTTGCGGCCAACTGTCCACCTGACCACGGACCTGTGGGCTGCAGCATGTTTCACGCGCACATCACACATGGGTGGAAAAAAGCCTGCCCAGATTTCTTGAACTCCCGGGCCTAAATTGCTAGAAGCGTGTATACGGAGTTTCACCATGGGATTATTTCCGACCACTCAGGCTTCTGCAATACAAGCCATAATTCAGCCTGATGAGGAGCACCATAGCAGGAGGACGATTATGACGAATCATCCCCTTTGTAATCACTAATCACACTGGAGTGGAGCCCAGCAGTGCCACTTGCTAGGATGGATATCATATGAACACCACAGGGTGCCCACAAGAGGTAGAAATGTCATATCACAGCTAGGGAGCTGTCAAGAAGCGTATGGCAGAGTCGCCAAAATAGTTCAAGCGATTTGGATCCTCCTGACCCACTATGTTTCGAACCCCACTCCTCCATGTAAATGACAATCTGGTGGACAAAGGAGCCAGACATGTACAGCTGGCCAGCAAATTCCAGCTCCACAAGCGTTTACGCTGGGTGTGTTGACGTGACACTCCATTCCGGGATCAGATAATTATTGCAATCTTGCTTCAAATCAAATATGCCTCAAAGCAGTCGTGGTACACGTATACGTCCCAGCCGTGAGATAGACCCGTTGAAGAGGAGTGAGAAATTTGGGCCACGCTTCCTCATTTGTCATCGTCTTCGAAGTAGTAGCAGTCGCAGAAGCAACAGGAACGGCAGAAGCAGCAGCAGCAGCAGCAGCAGCAGTATGTGGATAGAATTTGTTGGATGAACGCGTTCCCATGTGAGATCACCCTCAACCTCTTCTCTTCTTCCAGACATGGTTTTCCAAAACGAAGGCTACTGCCACCAGCCAAGCCCGCTGGTCTCCGAGAAGTTCTCGGAACTCGAGCGCTGGACACCCTTCTGATGTCGGCAGAACTACCCTCCCCAAAATCTTAGATGTAGCTTCAAAAGCACCCTACAAAGACGAGCGTGAGCTAAAAAGGGAGCAGTGTAAGGCTTCATGTCGGCCCAGGCAGGCCCACAGGCACATTGTTTGCATCTGTGTAGATTGGGTTGGGAAGACTGGGACAAATTTTGCGGGCCCTGGGGTTTGCATAAGGTCCCCACGCCCTAAATACGATACCCGAGGAAAAAGACTGGTTTCGGATGGGGTGGAGGGGGTGTTCAACTCTTGGGAGGGGATTACATTGTATTAGTTCGTGGAGACTGGGCCGAAAGCCCCTACAAAAAACAGCAGGGGCGGTTGTTTTATAGCGAAAAAACCGACGTGCTTGTCGGAAATCCACATGGGTCTCTCTCGCAAGTAGGGATGATCCACAAATGCCCCAGAATCATACAGCCTTCTTTCTGGGAAGCCCAACGGGGAACCACAATGTTCGGAAGCCCCGCGTCTCGATTATGTGGCCCTATAACCCCTCAATCCTAAGAGCCCGCATCCGAAAGCATACATACAACCCGTATATGCCCTTGAATGATAGGGAGCCACCACATCCCGATACATCCCAGGTGGGTATATATACCCTAATATATACCCTATTATACTATAGTAGTTTCCATTTTATTTTCATTATCCCTATATTATCCCAATATACTATAATCAATCCCAGGTGGGTATGATTTTCTTCGAGGTCGCAGGAGGTCCCTATGGAGCCGAGCCGGTCGTACGGAAAGGCCCATTCTGCGCGGCATGCGTCATTTCAATCACCTCTGTCTTGTGTATTACTTCCAAGACTACGGCACACGTTGCTAATTGGTACCATATCCCATTACCCTTAAACTTAGACCTTATTAGTCTTCTGCGCTAAGCTCTTGAATCTTGATCCCCGGCCCCTCATTTCTTTATGCCGAGGGTAGCATTTGTCTTGTTACTTGTACGATGTTCAGTCGTAAAGCCTTATACTTCATCTCCTTAATGACTCTACGTCCAAAGCTTAAGCATCTACAGCCTTACCCTAAACCCCAAGGCCTAAAACCATTAACCCCAAATTCTAACTCCTGAACCCTAAACCCTGCTTTCAGGTGGCCCTTTACTGGCTATCCTCGGATTTCTCCTCATCCCCCTGATCTGGTCATTGCCCATCGCTGTACCTGGGGTTGCAATTTGAAAGCACATGCCCCAATATGAGCCATAATCTAAACTCCTTGCGAAGGGGTTACATGAAGGATTATAGGGGGATACTAGGAGTTTAGACCATGGCTCATATAGACCCCCGAATAGAATTCTTATTATAGGCACCCCCCAAAAAGGGACCCCTAATTTCTAGGAAAATTCCCGCATGTGAGCCTGAATGATTGGAATTGGAAGTGCCGAGCCGGGTTCAGGATGACTATGTACCAATCAAGAATACGTAGGCTTATGGCGAGAAATCTGTATGCGTGAGCTTCATTTAGTTGGCTTACTACCTAAAGCCCATGTCAGACTTGCGGTTGGTTGGTGCTGTTCTGCGAGCCAATTGCGAATGTGCCTTGTAGATCGTTAGCAAAGCCTGGGCACAGAACAGGCCAGCATGATAGGCCCAGTAGGCAGACAGAAAATGAGGCCCAAGATTTTCGTGGTCAGGTTGACAGACTGAAACAGGTTGTGGAGCACATGAGTGGGCAGCAGTCACACTTTCGGCATGAAGGACCGTACAGACAGCCTAAGGATAGTAGATAGGCTCCAGGGGGTGTGTGAACTGGCTTCCGAAAGGTGATGGAAGGAGTTTGCACTACTGCTTGCACCGCTGTCCAGCGTACAGTCGAGGTGATGACTGCTGAGCTATGCAGCCACGACCCTCATGTCGGCCTGATTCTCAAACCAGGGTGTCGCATTTTCGGACGGCTTTCGGTGTACAACAGGGGTCAAATCTTGAGGCTGAGCCAGACATGGTGCGCTTCGATACGCTTCGATCATAATTGTAACAATGACAGCCAGTACAGCTCACAAGAACCATCGTCATCATCGTAATGATGAAAGTAAAAGCAATAGTACCAATATTGCTGATCACATTTACGAACGAGCTGCGAACTTCAAACATCCGCAACATAGCAGCAAAGGGTACAGACGTTCTCATTGATGAAGCCATGTACGGACACCTAAATTACAGAACACTGCCAAAAGCAAAGAACACGGTACAAGCAACTGGCATGAAGATGTCTCGCAGTTGAAAATGATACTTTATGAAGTGCACACATCTGAGCCACTCAAAAAAATGTGGCTCCTAGAGGGATGATGTGCACCATTCCAGTTGCATGAACGAGTCACTACTCTTGCTAAGTTTCCTCCGTTATCTTATCGACAGACGCGTTGCGTGGAAGAGGATCCTGCCCATGGCTCACACTCCTGGCACCCTTGGCTTTCCCCACGCAAGCTGGCCTGTATACCAGGACCTTCCTTGTACCCTTAAATAGGGCTATGTGTTCAGAAATAGTAGATGAAGGGTCTGGGTGCCACACACGTCTTGATGTCCTCAGCCCAACTCCCTTGACCCCCCACGATTCCACAAGGCCTTAAGCCTCCGACCTTGTCCTGGAGTCTTTCTTTTGGCTAGGTGGGAAGATCCACTTCGTCCACAAGTGCTGGGGCCCTTGGGTTGGGTGGATGAACGGTAGCCTGGCCCTTGATTGAAGAGTCCGCGCTTTGGGCTTTGGGTTGAAGATGTTTGGGGTTCACGGCTGTATACGATCTGGCACGACATTGTGCATACGGCTGCACAGCACAAGCAACAGCAGAGCCAGCTGAACTAGGAGGAAGACCAGGAGGAGTAGCGCCCAGTAGTGGCTTTTTCTTTTCCTTATCGATTTGTGGTAGTCGTGACAAACTACTGCAGGAGGAGGAGGAGGAGGATCAGGAAAGCCAGCTGCCGCAGCAACAAAAGCAAGCAAAAAACATTCCATGGCAAGTACGAAAGCCATGTTGTGCAAATTCGCGTCAACTTCAAATCTGTCAGGGCAAGCTCTTCTCAGACACGTGGCAAAACATGACATTCCACGAGGTGGCGAGAACTGCCAAGACGACATATGAGGTCCAGCATAGCAGAAGCTGCGCATTTTACAAGCTGAGGCTGGTTTAACGCCGTCAGCAACGTTTTCGATGCTGGGCATAAATCATCCGCATCTGACCAATATACATAAACCCCACAGGTGTGTTTGGCAAAGTAGGGAGCGTAGTCGTTTTGGAAACAAGGCAGCAGTCTTCTTCGCACATGTAATAAGAGCCCTGCAAACCCCACCCACCACGCAAGCTGCAGACCGCTTCTTCAAGGGACCCCTCCAAAGATTGGGTACCTCTCCTACCGCGAAGTAGGCTCCAACACTACACTTGGAAGAATGTTGAGAAGAGTCGGAAGATTTCTGGTTCAGACGGCTGGGTGCTCAACCTTTGCACTGTAGATCTAGCGTCTCACTGTCGTGCAGAGGTGCATTTGCAGCACACTACAGATGCTGGGACGTATGGTGCAATGCGGCCAGGAAACTTAAGCTTCATATGCTCAGGATCTGGACCTTCCCTGTGCTCACTACTTATCTGGCCCTTAGCAGAGCTCATCATGAGCTCTGCTAGGCTAGAAGCTGCCGATGGCTTCCTGCCAAGGATGTGGCCACGCTACCGGCGATGGCTCTTGGATACCTGGAGGTCCTTCTAGGCGCAGCACAGGGCGACGTCACAAAATCATAGATCCTTTCCGTACCCACGAATACGAGTAGTGGTAGTGCTGGTTGTGGTTTTGACGCTTGCGCCAGCATCGGTGGAGGCACTGGTGTTACTACTGTTGCTGGTGATGGTGGTGTTGGTGCTCCTGCTGCTGATGCTGCTGCAGCTGGGGGCAGTGGCGGTGGTAGCGGCGCCAGTGGTAGCGGGGGCAGCTGTGGCACTGAAGGGAGCATGAGTTTTAAAGTTAGAGCTTTGCAGGCATAACGCTCTCCTCTGCCCAACGCTGGTGGACGAGCTTTGTTCTGGTCGCAGCGGCGACTGGGGCGGCAGGACAGAGTGAACATAGGAGGCGTGGGAAAAGACAGCGAGAAGCTGATGTTGGTCATTGTTTGAAGCGTATCCCGATCGAGCACAAATGGGGAATGATGGTAACAATCGCAAGAATAGTCACAAGGTTGCTTCAAGTGTGGCAGCACGTGTTTTTGTAGCGAGCTTGATTGTGCAGAAGTTTTTTCCCTTTTTTTTTTATCAGCTTGCCGACATGCAGCCATTTTACCTGTAGCTCGACCTTCTGTGATGGAAGTGATGCATGCATACGGCCAACCAGGGCCATGCGTATGACTGAGGCCGTCGTCACGAACATCGCGGGTGTGGAGATCGTCCGCTGGGCAGCACGAACACAGGATCATCTTGAGAATTTCATTCTGGAAGGGTTGGGTTCAACTAGATCGGCTGGGGAAGCAAAGTGAGACGAGAAATACTATGCGATGTTGATGTACACTCTCGCCAGTAGTTAAAGCAAAGCGTTCCAAACTGAAGGGAGCTGTCCCTGTCATGTAATGCATGGACTTGCTACATTCGGCCCTGGAGCTGTACGTCGTAGCCGGTAGGACGGATGGGTATTGAGGAATTTGCGCAGGACAGCGTCAGAATGAAGATGAGGTAATTATATCCTTCACGAAGAAATCAGGCCATTGCATATAGCCAATTTCGTCATTCCCGTCTGCAATCAACCTAAACCACGCTAATCTGGGCTGCAGCCAAGATGTAAGCCCTAAACAGCTAGAACAGGATGGTCGAGGTATGGTATAGCGTATTCATATTAAGGATGATGAGTGGATAGTATCCTCAGTTCTTCAGACGTCTACAGAGTCCAGAAAGGCTGCTGGAGCTCAGTCTTTGGGCAGAAGTCACCATTCTTTCATGAGTTTGCAGGAGTGCGTCCGGGAAAGGGAGGGTGTTTTGGGCGGATTATTGTTCAGGATTCCGCTTAGATCTCCTTCTGGCATTGCAGACCGGCGTCTAACCCCTCAGCTCTTAACTCGTAAGCCCCAAGCCCGAATCTGCTCGCCCTCAATCTGTACATCTCAAGATGTCCCTCACGCCTGAGATCCTTTAAGACCTTTGTCCAGGTTGGGGACGTCTCCTACATCCTTTGCATTGTAGTTTGTTTGCCGGCCCTGGTCCTTGTGCTGTGCCTGGGCAGATTATCTTGCGAGTAGTATTTCATTTGGGGATACTATGGTATCCATGATAGAGTAAGACTATATCCTCATTTGGGGTATAGTATTTCATAATATAAGGAATATTATCTTACTAGGTTCAGCCATCAAAAAACACTACTCTTGTGACATGTTCTGATTGTTTCCACTGACTTGATTGAATCTGGACAAGAGTGTTTGTGACATTTTGGGCCACCGCTCTTGATCTATGTGCAGGCACATGAGATAAGGTCTTCGTATGGATTTGATTGGTATATTCTGGGCTCCTGAGGATAAACGTGAACGTAAGGACGTATATCCGTACGTCCTTTGGGGACGTCATGAAGAGACATCATGGGTCCTCCAGCAAGTATGTATGAGCTTTCACACCTTACTGCTAGTCTGTCAGACTACCCGCGTCTGCTGGCCAGCAAGAAGTAATCTAGCATGCACCGACCGTGAATCCACATCTAAGGAATGCATACGGGGTATAGTTATATTCCGCATTTGCTGATGGTGGGCATTTCAGAAGCATTAGCACCCCTGGTGGTGGACATAAGCAAGCCGTGACTCCAAACTGTGGATCATGTCTGGTGATTCTTGACATTCTGGATGCGGCTACATCGCCGGAAGATGTACTCGCATTTTGTTAGAGAAATGTTGCTTTTGTGACCGGCCTCCACCCCAGAGTACGCTGAAATCAGAAGATGCAAGAAAGCTAAGCCATCAGCCATGAATCCTGATTACCAGAACCCAAAGCCCCAAATGCGAACTCCTTGACCACAGAAGCCCAACCCCAAAATTTTCAAATCTGATAATCGAAGGCATGAAAACGGAATCCCCTCCTTAATTTCACGAAATTGGTATGTCTAGGACTGCAACGTACCCGCCCCCGAAAAGGCCATCATCTCAAAGAACAAGGCCACGGGCCCAGGAATGTTGAAAGGGGTCCAGCATAGTTTCAAGAACTCTCAGCACCCTCCCTTAACCCCAAACCCTAAACCCAAAATCCTTAAAACCCTAAATACTAGTTTCCATTTAATTTCCCATTATCCCAATAGAACCCCAATATGCCAATAAAGGCCCCAAAGCAAGGCACTGAAGACCTTCCAAATTTGCAACCACCAAACCTTGGCAGCTTGAGGGCCAGCCAGGAACAGTAGCCACTGGTTGCAATCAGTCACTTCCATACTAGCACGAGCCCTCAAGCCAAAACCCCCGTTTCTTAAATCCTGAAACCTTGGAATTTTGCAGCCTTTAACCCTAGTATCCCAAACTTTTGGATTACAAAATCCAGAACTGGCACAGCTCTAGGATTGGCATGCCTGAGCTGGATAACTTCCCAGCTCAAGCAGACCTGCCAGAGGTCACTTCGCCCCATCATATGCGCTGTAATTTAAACTCCTTAAGTGGGTTATATAGGGGAGTACTATAGGAGTTTTTAATGAGCATACTAAGAGTTTAGACAATGGCTCATATGCGCACACTCCAGCTGACATTTGGGGTTTACAGATTAAGGTTAGGGATCAGGCCTTACCTTTATGGTTTAGGGTTGACGTGAGGAGGGTTTTGATTTTGGCTTTGGTGATTCTTCAGGAAGATCGGTGACTGCGACAATGTAGTGTCCCGTTGGAGCCACGAAAATCGTAATATATAGTTGTACCCTTAACGGGACACAAAGGGGTATGTGCTTTCCATGATGAAGGCCTTAGGAATTTGTGATGCTCAGTAGGGCTTGCATTGGCGTACTTGGGAAGCGTTATGAGCTTTCTCAAAGTGTGAGACTGTCAGAGGCCCACCGATTATGTAGGTTACAAAGGTCTGGTCATCCCATTGCGTTTTCCTTGAAGGCAGAAATTCGCGTGGGGATATAGAGAGATGCATGGTTGTCAAAATTATGGTCCCTTTTTGGATCTCTATTATAATACGGCACCTAATACTTAGGGTACCCAAAAGGGGACCATAAATTTGACAACCACGCAAATGCAGGTGTTGAAATGTAGCTCTGCGGGATTTACGAGTAAAGCCTTTGGGCTTTGAGATGATAAACCCCTTACCCGGTGAAGGTTTATCTGCTTTTTTTGTTGCTATTTTCTGTCCTTGTCTGTAAGGAATAGGCGAATATAGTATACAGGGATTATATAGCAATATAATTCCTTCTTCACTACTAACCACCACGAAGGTGTTGGCCCCCATTCTTGCCTGGGCACTGTTAGGCTTTCAGCCAGCTGTCTGACACTTCTGGGTTGTTCTGGCATGGCATCAGGCATTATATGCATTGTCATGCACACCTGAACTCAATGTTCATGAAAAAGATGACTTGCTGTAGTACCTACGTGTAAAACAAGCTGCCCGGCCAGCGTTTTCTATTTGGCCATGAATTTCCCGCTGCCTGTTCTTCAGAGCTGAGAATGCTGAAACGGGGGCACGTTGCCCTTGCTCTGTTTCGCAACAGCTTCTTTATTGAAATTACCCCTCAAGAATTCTGAAGAGCGACCCCCATGTTGAGCAGTCTTCCAAATATCTCCAGGGCCTCCATCTTGAGACACCACTAGATGAAATAGAGAAGTAAGAGTCAGAGTGCGCGCTATGACTTGCCTTATAACCTCTACTCCCATGTTGACCTCCACCTGTTCTCCCAAAACAAACGCCTCGGTTTCCGAACTCGCTGAATGTCAAAGGTGTACAGCAATTCAGAGTGAACTGAGTGGAGAGGATCCGAAGACGAGCTGTCTCTTTGGAGTCCGCTCTCAGGATGTCCAAATGTGTCACGTAAGCCTTGAGTAGGAGCATCTGATTGAACCTTGAGTCACATTCCTTTTTTCAATCCTGGCACCTCAGCCCTGGCATCAGGGGCCTAGATATTTCACAAAATTATACGGTTCTAGATTCCTTGTACAGTTCTGGTACACGGTACCTCGAACGGACTTCAAACTGATGTTCGTATTTATTCGACCCCTGTATGACCATCTAGGTCATGTGGCTGCATTTCCTCACCTCGCTTATGTGGAACACGTCAGGCACATGACATTGGGTTTCCTTTGCATGATAGGTTGCACGAAATTTGGGTCTTAGGTGTTAGGAGCGAGGCTTGGGCTTCTGATTTTTTTGGGGGGAGTTCGGGAGTTTCTGTATTCGGGATCGCTTCATCTGGGGGAGGAAAAGGGGACCCCAATTCAATTCTACGGGTATGGCTGCACTGAAAATGCGCGCCCAATCTAGATCTCAAAACGCAAGGGTCCTTGCCAAAAGGACCCTGAAAAAACTCTTCATGGATTCTGTAGCCCCTCCCTGTGAATTTAGTCTGCCAGGTGTTTGGCTTGTGAATTTGAAGCCCAGGATTTGCACTTGCTGCTGGTTTTGCCCTACTTTCGGTCTTGAATGGTGGATGGGATGTATTGCGTTTGGCATGTTTGAGCAGTTCAGTGCTTCGGGCCCCACTACAGCGACAGCCTGCTCAGTGATTGCGTCTTTGACAGTCAGTCGCAAGACCCTCGTTGAGAGTTGCCCTTTCACATGTCGCACCTTGAGTGCACTGCCCTAGACGAACATGGAACCCCAAAACGAACACTGTCCTTCTGAAGGGGGCCTATGTGGGATTCCATGCTAGGTTTGGGGATAGATCATACTGTCCAGGATCTCTTGCTGAAACTCTTGGCATCGAAAACGAGAGTTTCACAAATCATGGTACTTGGAGGGTCAGGAGGGTTTAGTAAGAATATCTAAAAGCCCGACAAGCAGTATCCTAACCCCATTAAGCCCAGTTATTACCCTGCATGCTAAGTCCCCCCGACCTCCAGGGTTTAGGGCTTAGGGTTGTGAGGCCTCAAACAAAGGTAGGGACACACAATCCGTAGTACAGTCCCTAGTATAGTCCCTAACAAGGAACCCATGTCCAGTCAACTATCTGGGAATGTTGACTGTAGCTCGTATGAGGTATAGGGATATGCAGAGGCATAGGGATACGGGGGATAATGGACAAGAAAATGTAAGCTAGTACTCAGGACTTGGGGTTTAGAAGAATATTACCCGACCTAGGGATCATCAAATGGAAAGGACAATGGGAAATGAAGTGAAAACTAGATTCATAGGGGTTTCAAGGGATTCTAGATCGTCAAAATTATGGTCCCTATTGTGGGTCACTCGTATAATGCAGTACGGCCCCCCAAAAAAATGTGACCCCAGAAGGGATCAGAATTTTGACATCCCCTCATGTTGAATGTTGAAGCTTGGCCTCCTAGCTCTTGGCCTAATCACATTCCCTGACTCATGCACCAATAAGTACTACCTCAAGAAATACCACACATGTATATGAGCCATAATCTAAACTCCTAGTATCCCCCCTTAAAAGTCCCATAGTAGTCCCGTATATAATCCCCTATATACCCCCTTTAAAAGAGTTGGACTACAGCTCATATTATGTAGCACTGTATTGTTGGAAATGCGAATATTTGTCACTAGGGGGTAGGAAGGGGACTAGTCCTTGTCCCAAACCCACACGATTTGATGACAAGACTGGCTATCATCACCACGAGGGAGTTTATATTGGGGTTACATTGGGCTTATATTGGGTTGGTTTATATTGGGGTTATACTGGGGTTATATGGCAGAATTCCCTACACTTTCCAGTACGGACAGTCCAGATACCCAATAGTCACAGGTCTGCTCTGAGCCCAGCCTATATATACCAGTGCCAAAATCCGAGATTGTCAATTATGAGCCTCTTGGACCTTTGGAGTGCAACCACCATACACAAACCTAATCTCGAAACTCGGCTCCTATCCACCAAGCCCTCCTCAACCCGCAGAAAATCAAAGAGCAAGCAAACAAAGCGAAACGCGTGTGGCAGGCTTTGATGATGCTGGCGCCTCTGCAGCTGAGGTGGACGCATTTTGCGATAGCAGATACCGTTTTGGGGGTTGCGGGATGAGGGTTTAGGGTTCAGGGTTTTGGGCTTTGGTTTTTAGAGTTGAGGGCTCGGGAGTAAGCAAGGCCCCTGATAGGTTTCTTAGGTCGCGGGGTCTTGGAACCTGAATAAACCGTGCTTTCCTTCTCAGCGAAGGTCGTGTTCGGGGGCTAAAGTTGCAAGGTGCAGGGCCTTGGGTCTGGGTGTGGCTGGCGGCCAGCGGAGGTCGACAGCAGTTTAGGTCTTGAGGTTAAAGGTTTAGCGGGTTGGACTGTTGTCGCTTTGGAGTAGGTGTTTGAAATTGCGTTTTCACAGCTCCTCTCTTGAGGTCATAGTGCTTGTCTACGTGGAAGGCTGCCGAACAGACTTGATTCACCTAGCAATGGCTCATTGTATGTGGCAGGTTTCTTGTCCCTCTCTCCTGACGCGCATCAAGCAGTAGATAAATTGATCTGATTGCATAACTCTATCTTAGGCGCCGCGAGCCCAAGCAATTGGGACTGCAATACGAACGGAAAGGAGAAATCATGGACTTTTCACAGCCTGTGCAGTCCGCCCCAAGTACAGGGCCGTGAGTTGGCAGCATTCTTGCATAGAATCCCAATATAACCCCAATATACTATAGTAGTTTCCATTCTCTTTTCCATTATCCCAATACAATTCCAATATACTATAGTAGTTTCCATTCTCTTCTCCATTATCCCATTATAAACCCAATATACTATAGTAGTTTCCATTTTCTTTTCCATTATCCCATTATAAACCCAATATAACCTCCATAATCCTATATAATCCCTTTAAAAGGATCTAGGGTTTCCATTTTCTTTTCCATTATCCCATTAATAAACCCAATATAACCCTATATAATCTGGACCTGGGTCAGGTGCGGGCTCCATCAAAAATCTATCCCAGAGCGTCTTTTGCCAGATATGGAGAGGCTGAGGGAATTTGGGGGTTTACCAAAAAAAAGGGGTACCTTACTGGGGTCCCCATATTAAGGATTATAGTATATTGGGGTCTATATTGGGGTCCCCTTATTTTGGGAAACTACCATTTAGCTTGAAATTGACATAGGGGACAGGCTGGCCACGGGTAGTAGAGGGGGTCCTCCGAGATCTATGGCACAAACTGACGATCTTGCATTGGTTGGGAACAGCAGGGCGTTCCATAAATATCCCTCTAGTGGTGAAGTGGCTCTTCGAGGAGGGAGTTGCGTTATGAACCCATGCAAACTGGTTTGCCGGTTCGGATCTTACATGGTCTTGCGCAGATCCTGACCGTTAATAAACCATCAGGCAGGGACATCATTAAGTTGCTAGTTCGAACTTTGATATTTCTCTGCTTGCTTGTCGGGTCCCTTTGAAATCAAACAAGACCATTTCCTCCTGGCGAATAGATGAAGGCAATCTCCTACCTTGCTGGAGTGCTACAATTCAGGGTTTAGGGTTTAGGGCCTAGGGTTTGGCAAGGTGGAAAGCTATGCTTCCAGAGAGATTACACTGCAGCAATTTGGTATCCAGCTTATATAGATGACAGGCGAACTGTTCAAGCCTCAGGTTGTTTAAAGTCCAGACTGAATTTATGGCGGCTTGCTCACGATAGTTTATTGTATTAGTGGGGCTTTGCCATTATTAGGGTAATATTCCTATATATCTGCCTTTATGCCCCTTGAAGGGATGTAGAGTTTTAATTTTCCAGCTAAACCCAATACCTGAAGCCCTAAACAGCAGTTTCCATGTCATTTTCCATTTTCTTTTCCATTTGAAAGCCTCTACAGAATGCATCTCGCCAAACCCTAAACCCCAAAACCCTAAACCCTAAACCCTGAACTTTTTAGCCCTATGAGCTGGATCCAAGGCTTGGGATCTCCGTGGCTTTGGTCACAGCCCTTTATGCCGCCTGTCGCTGATGTCTTGGGGGCCCACTTCGGAGGGTGGGATTTAAGGTTTAAGCTTTAGAGGTGGGTTCTCTGGTATGTCATCCCGTAGTAATAGTAATAAAAATAATAGTAGTAATAACAGCAACAGCAAAGATAATCATCCAAGCATCGGCAGAGAGAGGGAATTTATAGGCTTGCAGCACGAAGCCTTAAGGAGTACTAGGCAAGATACTCCTTGGAATCCAGTCTGCAAAGAAATCAAACTTACAAACCATATAGGGCTTACATAGGGATAATGGAAAAGAAAATGGAAGTTATTATAATGGGTTATATAGGGTATTACATAGGGATAATCGAAACATGGACACTACTACATTATAATAGGGTATGGATAGGGGTTCGCATGTTCAGCTGCTGAAGACCCAGGTTGTTGCGGGTTGAGGGCTTTGGGCTTTGGAGTTGCTGCACAGGAGTTGGGCTGGGTTCCTCCCGAGTGGAGTTCAGGATAACATGTGCTTGATACCTACTGCCATCAAGAAATTGCAGCAACGTTCGTGGTGTCCATTCTGATGAAGACTGAAATATAGTACGCACATTGATGGCTTGTAGAATGCTCATTTGCTGGCTTCACAGCCCAGCAAAAACTACATTTGGCATAGCATCTATGTGGCTAAAGTTGAAACTGCCTTATCAAACGCCGCGGAGATGTTGGAGAATCTTGTTGTTCAAAGCCACATCATGAAAGTACTCGAAGCAATTCCTAAGGCGTCAATGCTTCAAGTTGTGGACTGACCTGAACCTGAGGCCCTCCCCCAAGGCCCAATCCTTGCAGCCCTCGAGAGCTTTCCACCGCAATGTTCACGTCTCATCGAATTTCCAACAAGGTCATAAATATCAAAAGCTGGGCTTTTTCCAAGGAAAACGGTGTCGGACACAGCATTAGGATCTGAAGCACCTGCACGGGTAATCTCAAAGAGAATCCCACCGTTTTAAGGAACTTTCACTACACAGGTGTTTCGTGATATGCCATAGGTGGACCACCTACCCTGTAATAGTGACTATGAAGGATACTGGTGACTAGATTAGGGTTCTCTTATATTCCTGCTATACCACTATTACAGGGTGGGGGAGTCCACCTGAGCGCACTCGGAGGTTCATAGGACTTAGTAACACTTATAACTTGGGTTTTAACCCGGCTTATAACCCCCTAAATGGCCTTATAGGGGTTACCCCAACTGTCACTACATTTCCGGTTATAGGTGATTACTAAGTCCTATGAACCTCCAAGCAGGTATTGCCGTTGTCTGTTGGCGTGGCAATCGATCCCCGGGCCGAGCGCTGGCACGATGGTCACTTTGCTTACCATTGCCAAAGGCTTATATAGGGGGGGTATACAGGGTTGTGTAGAGGTATGCAGTTTTACATAGGGATACATCGGGTTACATAGAGATGCATGTATAGGAATCACGTAGGTCTTAGGATAGTTGACTCCAAAGATCCATGTGCGGCTGTCTATATGGGAATGGAAGGAAAATGAACAGCTCTATATGGCTTAGGGTTCAGGGCTTAAGGACTGGAACAGAAAACGTAACATGAAGTGGAAACTAGGGTTATGTCAGTGGGCCCTCTCGGTTCTCGGCATTGTGACCCTTCAGGGTACCACAACTGTTGTAATCACCTCTTCCCCTCATAGTTCCTTATTCTTGTTACGGCGGTTCCTTTTTAGTTTATACAAATCGCACATCAATGCTACGATTGTCATCATGTACAGTATTACATCCTTGCGTCATATGTCGTTACACATTACACTACATCAGTAATATCATGATGTCATGCATTACGCAGCATATGTCAGTACCGCATGTCTGTCCTGGGCGAAAGTTGACCTCCATTCTCAGTTGCAAGTCTTTAGTCTTTGGGACGTTTGCTTGTAGCTGTATTTCTCTCCACATCTCCAAAACCCTGGCCGTGTGGTTCTTGGGCTACTTCACACCACCCATTTCTGGTACTTTCTGGAGGATCAAACGGTGTTCAGTGCAAGGACCACGCGCTGACAGTTGGGGTTCACTTGAGCATTGGGGTATGCGCATATATTGGGCAACAGAACCTAAATGCAATCGCCAAAATGAACTGTTACGATGCCCATGTAGTATCCATGCACCCTAGAGTCCCTAAGGCTACCCAATGTTTTCGTCTCCCTTTTAATGACATGTTGGACTGCAATTTCGACTGCAGTCTCTCGCCAGTTTTTTGTGCCGGGAGCATCCCACTTGAACAGCTGGCGGTTACATCTATGCCATTACTGAATGCAAGTTGACACGAGAGCTCAAAGGCTCCTTGCATCTTATCATTGGGAACTTACAGGCTGGGCCGGTCAACACTCTGACTAGACCATGTGCTACTTGTGAATTGGCAAGACCATGGGACGTCATAGGACCTTTTGAGAGCATTAACAAGTTCTCAGGTCTTGTGACGAGGTACCCCCAAACTGTCCCCAAAAAAGGCACAACATGTTGTGGCACACGCCCGTGAATCCTAACGAATCTTCTACACCACCCCCTCCCGTGAAGCACCAAAGTCTCCAACCCATAGAGATCTTGACATGCCTAAAGCTTTGCGGAGAAGAGTGTGCAACTCAGAAGAAGACGTCACTGACCCGGAGTGTCCAAGCACCTACAAAAGCATATAGCTTGGGGACCAGAGGGGTTGATGCATAGGTACATTGTGGCCCCAGAAAGCTACAAAGGTAAGTAGCATAGCTGAAGCCCAAGCCTGCGGAAGGCTTCCTGGCCACCGTTGGCCTCACGGCAGATGTCTGGGATTGCTAGGGTTTCAGGTGAAGCCAAGAAAGTTGGAACACCTATAATATACTATTATAATATACTATGGTATACCTTCATATATGATCAGTTTGTTTATACTCTACTATGGGATGCTGATATACCCGACCCGAAAACTTGGATTCAACTGGCTGGATAGACTATTTCGGATACGATGAGCTTGCAATGTTGTAGGGAATTTTTAGCTTCCATCTTGGGAAGTATAAGGCCTGATGATGGTTTCTTTCGTCTTGTGAGCACAATACTGAAATATACTGAAATCACCTGCCGCCATATCAGCAATGGACAGAAACCGTCGTGTACATGAGTGGGACTTCTGCAATTTGACAGGTTTCCATAGAAAGCGACAGGGGTCAACCAAAGTTGTCGCGCTGTTTACTGGCAATAGCTTCTGAAGCGGGCGGGTATCCACCAAATCAATAAGCAAGCGCTAGCTATTCATAGCAGTAGCCTTTATACCCATTTTCGGTGTGAAAACGGCCATTATGCGTATGTAGGTCCTGGTACGCCACTCACCGTAACTAACAGAATAAATAGCCTTCCGCCATGAGTGCAAAACCATAAAAGCCAAAAGCCGCAACATGTGAACCCAGGTTGAAGCCCTGAATCCTCTAAATCCCTAAGTCATAGTCCGCAAACCCTAGACTTCTTGACAAGGCGAGAAACTTGGTGGCGCGCCGCTCGGCTTTGTGTCTTCGTCTGCAGTAGGTGTTGGCAAGGCTTAGGGTCATGAGTCAGTGGTTTGGAGCTTCCAGCCCTTTCTGTGTAAAAATGCTCGTGGGGAATTCTGTGACGGTTCACGTCAATGGTGAAGGGCGCGCTCTCTTCTATATGCAGTTTGGCTGAATCAGGCATGAAGGGTCTTCAACTCACCAAGCCCTCATGAAGTTGATTGTGCAGATGCCCCCAGCCCGGTCAGGTTGGCGACGTGAGCAAGCAAGGGATCTTTGCAATCACAGGCGCCGAGGAATACTTGAACTCACAGGTGCCTTTCTCAATTTTGGATACTCATCAAGAGGGACCTTCATAAGGGCCCCGACGTCCCATTGCGCACCACTAGTCTGAATTCTCTAAAAGCCCCTATCCTACCGCCCATAACTTCTATGACAGAGAAACTCTACAAATCCAAAATCTTCGGAAAACCGCCCTAGAACCCTCAACCCTGAAACCCAAGGCTGTAGAACAGGACCCCATGTACAGCCTTCGTCAGCGATCTGAGGCCTTGAGTCTAGCTGGCTTCGCTTCATCCGTTGCACAGCTCCTGGGCCCCTGCTTGAGGGTTTAGTGCTTAGGTACAGGGTTCAATAGTGGCTCACAGGCTCACAGTCTAGGGCGTTAGGGCCCACTGGTTAAACTAGCCTTGTTTCCATTTCGGGCAGAGAAAGGGCTTCAGTAATCTTGCGGCAAGGACCATGTTGCCTGGGAGATTTCTACCACATCTTACACTGTTGAGACATGGACTTTCGGATTTGTGCTAAAGAGCTCGCCCGCGAATGGCGGGGTCATTGATTTCAGACCCCGCCTTTGCACAAATCTTTGGATAGCTTTTCCTTGTAAGCATTACAGGGGCGATTAGGGGCCATGATGATTAGATAGCGCGGCCTAGCAAGGAAAAGAGCGCAACTCGGAGAGTCATGAGAAGAAGCAAATCCCCAATTTGCAGCTGAGACTACCTCAACACCAGTCATGAGGTGTTAGCCAGGTTCGTGTTTCAGGGCTGTTTGGGCAGGGTGGTTCATGCTTGCCCAAAACCATGCCGCCGGAAGTTGCCGCCTCTGCGACACTACCCGGTGCCGGGGAGGGAAGGAGGGAATGAATCATCGTAGCAGTCCCCGTATAAAAGATAACAGCACACCCCGATTCCTAGTCCTTAATTCCGATCTCTTAACCCTAGACCTTGTAATATGTCATGTCCCGTGCTCCTATTTGGCACGAAACGCTGCAGAGTGAAAAAGTATGGCACCTGGGATGCCGTCCTACACAAGAATTTGAGGGCCCGACAAGAATAAAGGGCTGTATCTTTTGGATGGGTATCAGTACGTTTTGGAGATTTCCATTTCCAAGCTTCAAGCATTGTAGAGGACCCCTTTTTGGAGGTACAGCTCCGTTCCCTACTTGCCCACGAGGAATTGTGCTCCTTAGCCTGTGATCCTGCATCTACGTAGAGTAACCAAGACTCTTTCCAAGACGATGGTTGATGTACAAAACCGTTTTGAATGAGTACATTGACTACTTTTGGTACATGCTAGGTGGATTCGAGCCCAAGGGCCATAGCCATGTACCTTGCAGCCAAGACCCTGACCTGTCCGTCAGCAATGAATATGACAGTAGTCTAGGTAGTCCAGTAGCAGCCATGGCGTTCTTGCTAGTTATAGCCCCATGCATAACCATCAGAATCATACTTGTAAGCAACATGGAGGTGCAAGACCCTCCAGCTTAGGCTCAATGCTTTGCTTTGCACCTCCGTGCGCGAGATTATTTGTATGGCCGAGCAGCCTGGACAGCCGGCGACTTTTCTGAAAATCCGAAATCGCGCAAATACCAGAGGGTACCCATGCTGTTCAAGCTCGAACCTTTCCCTCAATGGTACCAAGCCTCAGGTCCCGCTCTGTTGGTCTCGAAGAGGATAGTTCCCGGCAACAGGAATTTCTGATATACAAGTGGGCCGGATAAGGGAGAGGAAAAGCACAAAATGCTCCGCTAGACAGACCTTGGGGGGGCATCTTGCATGACTGATACTCAGACTGTCTACGTAGGTATCACGGTGATAAGCTTGAGGGTTGCAATTCCTCCCAGGTCTCGAGCTTGTTCGGAGAGGGCAACACGTCAGAAGAACTTATGAGGTCAGCAAATCGTTCAACTTCTACTCCAGCACATTCCCGCATGTAGGAGGTTGTTAGACGGCTCAACAGGCTAGGCAAGTTTAGCAAGCCCTGGAAGTAAAGCTTGCATGTAAGAACACCCTCAGAATGTGACGGAGTCCCGCTACAAAATACCCTGCTCAATACATGAGAATGAGAACCCAAATACTTGCAGGCAAGGTCCGATCGGCATCTACCCTCAAAAATCCACGAGGCAATTCGGCACATTGCGTACGGTGATCTGCCGAGGTGCCAGCGATCTTGGGCGCCGTGCACCCAAAGTTGCAAACACCACACATCGGCACAGACACTCCGCTGCACTTGTGCATGCCCACAGGAAGGAAAGATTGTCACGTTACGTGGTAAGGGCATAGAAAAGAGAGACTTCACACCTGCAGGGCAGTTGTAAACAAGAGTGGCGCAGGCTGCGAAAGATAGCATGCTTCAGCTCACCAGGTGCTGTTTGGGCTGGTGCTGACCTTGACTCTGAATTACCATTTCGTGGAGCTCATTGCTGCCACCGTCATTTTCGACTGTGCCACTTAGCATAGAGATGGCGGGCACCAGAATGGAAAACAGTACGTGGAAGGTTTGGAAATTGATTGCGTGGTCTTGAGGTTGCGGCATCTAGGAATCCCACAGTTCCAGTCTGGTTGCGAAAAGCACGGTTACAAACACAGCAAACTGAGCTTACGCCTCCGCTTCTGTATCAATTGGAACCAGCAAACTTCAGATGCCACAGGAAACGCGAGACGCCAATGAGCAGTCAGCTTAGGGCTTCATTGTTTGTTCACAGCTTCTCGAGATGGAATTGTGTCAAGATGTGGTCCTCGTTCGGGGCTGGATTGCCAGGATGCTGGGCTGCAGCAGTAAGCACCCAAGTCATTTCAAGGCATACTGAAATCAGCTCCTATCTTGCCCTTGGGCACTCAGCTGTACAGTTTGGACCCAGAACTTTGCCTGTAGGAGAAGGAGTCTAACAGTAGTGCCGGCCCCCAGGCTCCCCGTGGCTTGATGGCAACTAGGAGTTATATAGGGTATTAAATAGGGCTACCGGAAAATAAAATGGAAACCACGGGATTATATAGGGGTTATATAGGGATTATAAGGTAATTATTGGGGTTATATAGGGATAATGGAAAAGAAAATGGAAGCTACTAGAGTATAGTGGGGCTATATGGAGATAATGAAAAAGAAATTGGAAGCCACTATACTGGGTCATATTAGTGTAATATCGGCCCTAAACCCTAAACCCTTCAGGGCTCTTGCCATGTCAAGCCGAGCAAGAAGCCAAGGTCAGCTTCATCATCCAGTTTGCTACCTGGATTCGCTTCAGGCCTCGACATGTGGGGGTTTCCTAGAATTAGGAGAACCCTTTTGGGGGTCCCAATAATAAGGGTTATAGTTTTTGGGGGTCTATATTGGGGTCCCTTTATTTTGGGAAACTACCATGTATTTCTTGGGTACTGCCCCTCACTCTGTAACAGTTGAATAATGTATAGTATTGTTATATCTAGCCCTTCATATGGATAATGTATCATATTGTTATATCTAGCCCTGAATATGACCCCTATTATCGACTGTTACAGGGTGGGGGGGGCAGTACCCCATCTATTTTCCCAAGTCCAAGGCTGTGGCATGTCTTCCCTTGCACTAGCCAGAAGCATCCTGGACCTTATATAGCCCCCCTTAAGTAGATAGAATATGGCTTTGGGTGTATCATAATAAGACCCCATATACCCAGAGAACTGCAGGGTTTAGGGTTTAGGCTTTAGGAATGAGCAAACAAGTTGTTGTCTCTGAGCGTCTCAAGATCGAGGGCCAACACCAGAGTGCTGAGTGCAGCTACAAAAGTAACAGCCTGTACCCCTCATGTCCTACTTGTGCCCATTGGCGTGGCCCACTCAACATTTCCTGGGTAAGACAGCTAAGAGTTGCAGACTCAACAAATCCATTCAGCATCAGTGTCAGGATTGATCCTCTGAACTTCTCCCTATGTAATCAAAATACCTCGTATTCTAGAAGCTACATTCACTCCGCCGCTGAAGCACTGGAAGGAAAAAGAGCTCGGGGGTTAGGATCTTAGGTCTCAGGGTTCGGGGTGTAGGATTAGAAGGGACTGGTCCCTCAGTCAGATGGGAACGTCTCGACATGGAGGTCACCCCTAAGCACTTGAAGCCTCGTTTTAAGGACTTGCTCAAGACAACATAAGCCAAAACAAACATACATCCAGATCTTCGAGGCCTTTCCACCTGTATCCCGCTCAGTCAGGAAGGCTCGAAGCTCAACCCCAACACAGTCTTCTTCAACCCTTTAAAATGCTCCCCGAATCCTTTGACATGCCACCACGTTGAGAACACGAAGGTGGGAGACGCCAGTGGAGGAGAGCGCGGACGCGTTTCGGCTTCCGGTTGGCTTTGCAGCGGTCCTGCTGTGGAGCGCAGGACACTGGAGAGAAACAACCTGCAGAGAATTTGTGGCTTCCACCTAAGATTAGACAACCCCAACGAAAGGCTTGAAGATATAGTACCGACATGACATGATGGCATGCTTAATGAATGTTCGGGACAAGGCTCTTCTGAAGACCAGGGAGATTGCAAAAAGTGAGCTAGGCTTATGCATGTTCTTTGCGGGGTCCTCCTCTGAACTCGAGAGCGTTTCTGACAGCGTGTACAGAGATGTTACAAGAAACTTAAAACAACCCCGCAAGAAGTACAGACAAACCTTGGTCCAAAAAAGGCAGGCTCAAAAAGAGGGGGCGCCAACATGTCAGATGCCGAGGTTTCATCACATGTCTGGTGAGTGCAACCAACATTGGTGAGATCCAAATTGTAGCCCTCCAAAAGTGGATAGTATGCGGGGATACAGGAACAGCTGCATGACCATGAACCCGATGTACAAGGTTTCCCTAGGACGTGGGGAGTGGGACCTGTGATGTTAATGTTCACAGACTCCTGTCCTCGGTATCCCGAACATAGTCGGATCCTTTTTGTGGGGGGCCGAGAAAGCATGCCCTCATACTCAGATACTCAGAAGCAACGTTTGCAAAGATTTCTCCAAAGCCCTCCACCTGCATCCAGAAAAAGTGAGCTCTGTTGATTGAATGGACAAAGCTTGGCAGTCAGGACCTGTGCTGCTCTCTGCGTTGGTCCTCTTTCTCACCCTGCCGCTCGTTTTACTTGCTAGGATTCAGGGGGCGTAGGGCTTAGGTGAATAGGATGTCTGCCTACAGGAGCATGTTGCAACTCACCCGGGAACTTTTCTGGTGATGCTTTTCTGATGTTGCTTCGTAGGCTTACCTCATGCTTTACATTGCCAACTGGTTGGGGCTTTGGGGTGCAGGGCTTGTCAGCCTAGACTATATGTCTTAGCATTTGAGGGGTGATTGTTCTGATAGCTGCGATCTGCGTTTGCCACCAGGAGCAGCAAAACGAGTTTCCTTTGTTGAGGGCTTTGTGGCATTTGGCGGCTTTTGAGGAACAAATACCTTTACAGTTGAAGCATGTACATCACAGCCCCTGGCAGCTCTCCCTGGATGCAGGTCCATGGGAGGCGATGCGCTTTACGGCACTGTCCTTGCATTGGTGGTGGGTGACTTGGCTCGAAGCTCACGACCCGAACTTCAGATTGGCGCGACTGTTTGCATAGGGCTCTCCAAAAAACAGCCATAAACTTCTTTGAAACTTACCACCTGAGTTCGGAAGAAGGAACCCTGAATGCGCCACCCCTTAATTGAGAGGCACCACATCATGTCACCAATATATAAGTTATAAGACCTTCTGCCAACATGGGACTCTCTTCTCTAATCTTACATCATGCACAAGGAAGCCACTGCACTCTCCCAGTGATCGCCATGTATCCAGAATCCCTAAGAGCCCTCCTTGTGTCGTGTTTTTTTACTCCCATGTAGAGCTTATAATATACTATAACATACGAAAATCTACTATAATATGCTATAAAAATTCTATATTATACTACAACATAGGATATCATGCGATAATACACTATATTATACTATGCCTCTGATCTCAGGTCAAGCCCTGTACCTTGCCTACGCCGCGAAGCGGTGGTGGGAGCAGAGGTAATCTTTCCGCGCGCGTAAAAGAAGAGCTGGCAGGAGCTGCAGTCAATAATGTACTATAATGGAATATATTACTATATATTACTATAGATTGTTGTATAACATAGTAGATTATAGTATATTATAGAAACCTTTAATGTATGATAGTAGATTATAGTCTATTATAAGCTCCAAAAAAAGGGGGCCATGCAAGGAAAGTTTATACGGACTCGATGCAAAAAATCAAGGGGTCTACGGCAGTTCAGCTGAGGAAAGAAAATGTGGTCTGGATGCATGGGCAAGTGTACCACAGTCAAGCCTACATCAATGATTATGCTGTGTCGCGGCAACTTCCTTGGTTGACGAGTGTTGTAAAGAAGGGACACTCAAAGACTGGCGCGGAGAAATGCTACTTGATCAGGGCTTTTTGGGAGACATGCCTTCCACCCGTTCTAGCACCTGCTTTTCATGAATATGTTTTTGCAAGGACCCAATTTCTGGGAATGTTGCCACGAGTAACCTCAATGGGGGGGAGTTGAGATTCAGGAACAGCTCGACTCACACTGAACTGATGCCGCAGGAGAGAATCTTGAAATCTTATACAAGGGCTTTGAAGAAACTATTTCAGGTCTGCCCCAGGAATTCAGGTCACAGGTCAGGTTGGATGTGGGGTGATTGTTGCAAGGCATCTCTGTTACAGACGCACCATGCAGGCGACCAATGATTTCGAAAAAACGATCAACCAACATCATACTGTAGTCCCTGTCTGATATGCTCACCGTTTGAAGCCCTATTCCCCATGGAATCTGGAACATGTCAAACATCTCTGCGGCATCGCAGCGCCCAGGTGCGTTTCGCATGTGATGCTGTAGCACAGGGCCTCGTGCTTCAGGCCCAGGGGCACTTGTAGAGCTATGGCTTTGGGGTTCCGGGATTGGGGTCAGGTAAATAGGGAGTCTATAGGGGTTATATTCCATTCTTCCCTGGTTTTTTGCAGTGTTTGGGGTAGGTCTCTAGCAACTACACACGCAGGCACACTCGTTCATTTGAAGTTTGTCGGGGTCATCGTGGGGAAGAACGAATACATGATGCGACGGAGCTTGATGGTGATGTGCGATGACTACAGACCATGAGGCGAGGGTTTTCAGAATTCAAGGTCTGATGTTGTATGCTTTTGCTACCCAGGCTTCTAGTGCTTGGGGGGTGGATACGCGGCCTCGCACTTGGAAGCATGCCATTCTAAGTTAGCAATGCAGAGATGTTTCAAGAATGGATTTTGGGCAGGTTTCTAGCATATCCGTTGCTCCGTGACTTTAAAGAAGTTGACACGTATTTAATCTATGGATAGGTGCGGTCCATTTGGCTTTGCAGAATCCGAAAGTCATCATAATCACACAGTTGCTACACGGAAGATGCTATTGAAAGGCAGATGGCCGGGGATCAAAACTGCACTGGGCTTTCCAGGATTAGGGTCCTTTTTTTAGGTGCCTGAGGAACGGATAGTACTGCTACAGGACAAAAGTTCGCCACACGGGCTGAAGATGACATGTCTAAGGCAGTGGCAACCCCTTTCCCCCCTAGGCCCTAGACTTCTAGCACAGGCTCTCCCGGGGGAACTTTATAATTGCATAAATGAATGAATTCCCGGGTACTCCGCCACATTAGGGATGTATTATTTTGTTTGGGGTTAGTTCCGGGTGAACTTTAAAGTAGACCCCTCTGATTAGGGTTTAGGATTCTGTTTGGAAGATAGGGCATGAGATCACCTGCGATTTACCACATTTTCTCAACATCCGTGGACAGCCAATATTGCTGTTGCAGAGGCGCAAGCGGACGAAGGCGAACAAGAGAAGCACGAAGCTCAAGGAACATGGGAGTTTCTCCTAATCCTCTCCAAATGCCTTAATTTGGAACCCTCAGAATCCCCTTATAATCCCGATTTGGCCATGTTCCACACTAAAACTCAGAGCCTTGATCTAAAGCTCCTTGCAGCGAGAAATGTATGGATGGAGTGCCAGGACAGGAAGATGTGCGTTTGCAGAAAGAGTCTAAGAACCCGGTACCTCTTTGAAACCTTCTGCTTTGATTCCATCATTCTTCTTTGAACCCTTGGCAGGAGGAATGAAACCTTATTTGCAGTAGAATTCTGAAGTCTGGCTCTGGAAGTGATGGCCTTTCGCAAGTCTTGTGTAAGCAGAGGGCAGAATTTCTGGTTTCAAATCAGCCTAGGCTCAAAGATTGTTTGACTTGAGGTTTTAAGGTCCAGGTTCAATCATTCGAATTAACTATCTGAAGCAGGGTTGGGGAAAGTCAGCGGCTTTCCGATTTAGATGTTGTAGTTCCGGGCGGCTCATCGAACTAGCTATCAGAAACATGCGCGGCAACAGGTCCCAAAGTTTCGCATGTTTTTTTTCGCGAGAACGTCGGTTGGAGATGAGGAATTTTAAATCAACGCCGCAGAGACCTGTTGCATCTGCTGCATTACATTACCCTCCTATGTTCTCCCGCAAACTCCCAACCCAATCTTCCCAATCGAGAGTCTGAATCAGGCCTGAAGCTGCAGGGAATTGTAAAACCGGAGGCATGGCAGTACTTGCCATAATCTCTAACCCAGTACCCAGAGCTCCTATAAATGATTTGTAGTGTTGTCTTGCACCAGCTGCAACTTCCCATTTTCCAGAGTGACAAGAAGGATCACTGTGGTGCGCAGATACGGCGTACAAGCTATAAGCCGATGCAAGGTTGTCATTCTGCCTTCAGGCCTATGCGTCGGTCGTGAGGTCTCAAAGATATACCAAGATTCTAAGTCTTAGATTTTGGAGAGCTGTTGCGTTGTTAGCGGGGGTGTACTGAATCACAGGCAGGCTCCACAACGCAGGTAAACCCGTGAAATAGGAAGTCTCTTGTTTTTGCGACGTCCTGGGCTTTACTCCAACGGATGTAGGATCCATGTTTTTTGTAGGGACTGCTAGTTGTTGCAGTCAGCCCTATGCTGTTATGTAATCCTCAAAGGTCCTGCAAGGGGACCTTTTTTTTTGGAATGCCTGAGCCCTATTTACCAATATAGCCCTTTATACTCCTTTAGTGGCGCTTGCTTGTCTGTACCAACCAGGTCTCCACCACCAGAGGCTTTGGTGGTGCTACATAAGACAGGGGCCTTGGCTGTGTGAGCTCCCCGGAGGAAGGGTTGGGCATAGGGGGCAACAAACTCTTATAATGGTAAGACTTCTTACTTATGCTTTGGAATTTTAGTATGCCATGATTGCCGTTTGTAATGCTATTTCGATGTTCTGTTGAGGGTTTGGTGTGCAGGATTTAGGGCTTGCGATTTGGGTTTGAAGTGTAGGATTTAGGGGTGGAGTTTGCCGTACAGGGTGCGGAGGATTGAGGCGGCTTGGGCAAGGAAATGTGAGAATGGATTAAACAAGGAAGGCTTAGAAAACTGAGACAGACCCACCCCAAACATGGCAGTTAAAGTCGCGATTGCCGTTTGGCACTCTGGGTTTGGACTTATGGGCTTCAGAGGAAAGACACAGCTTCGAAGACTGACAGGCGCAGGGTGGATATAGCAGTCAGAGCACGTAAAGCTGCTTAATCAACTAAAGAGAAAGTCTCGGCATGCAGAAGCTGCAAAAAACGGCCCCGGCACCTACATTCTTTGCGCCAAAACCCGAAGTCCTTAATTATAATCCCTCAAAAATTATGAGCCCTCAAAAAGCCGCAGAAGCGACGAGGTCTTCACAACGTTGCGGGGAGCTGGCAAAGGCCATCGAGGCAGCTTCCTTCCATTCAACTCAAGGGGAATCATCTGCTTCTGCTACTGCTGCAGCAGGCGCGGTGAGAATGACAAGAGTGGCAAACATGTTCACGTACCATTCCGACAAAAATCATGCTGTTTTGAAAATGGATGCTGCCTTGAGAGGAGGTGCCGAACGACAAGTCTCACACTTACAGGTAGCAGCCGGAGCTTCGAGCTTGCGTGTGGATTGCAGAAGTGCCGGAAACGTTGAAGAAACAATGCACTCTGATCTGCCTGTGCGGCCAGGAGGGCGGTGGCGAAACAGAAGGACCCTTCGGATCTACCTTCGCAGATGCACTACGTAGCACTTCTTTTTAGCTAGTAGCAGTGCTAAACACACAAACATCCAAACTTCATGTAATAGGAGAAAGCATTCATGTAGTAATCGTCACATCATAAGTACAAGAAATGATGTATTCAAAAAATTGACTCACTTGCACACGTCGTTCTTGTCGTTCTTGTCGTTATCGTGGTCGTGGTCATCGCCGTCCTGCTAGACGTTGTATGTGGACACTTGCACCGCATGAGTTTGTACCTAAGAAGGCGTGGAAGAGGTAGTTGCCATGGAGGGAAAAACGCGGATACCTGCCCGACCGACCATTCCCCAAGCTTGAAGCAAAGCTCCCTAAACAAGCAAGACCGAACCCTGAAACTCGTGTTTCTTACGTATCTGAAGAAACCCAAACCCTAAATCCACACACCGCCGTCGTCCTCGCCGTCGTCTTCGTCGTAAGAGCTTTAGACGTAACAGCGTCAGTAGTAGTGTTTGCTGGTTGAAGTAAAGACGCTGATGTCTCCTGGCAAGCCGTAACTTTTTGTCCTGCCGGTCTCAGGATGTACAAGGTGCTCACACTTTTCAAGACAGCCTACTCCAGCAGAACGCCGCTGCATCAAGACATGACCTTAAACCCCGCCAGTTGCTGAAGCTGAGGCCACTCTAATCTTGGGGAATGCAGCAGCCGTTCAAACCTTAAAATCCAAATTTTGTCTTTTGCGTAGCTTCCAGACCTTGCCACAGCAGCGAAGCCTGATGCCTGCATCAAGAATGGCAATATTTGTTCCATGACAACCTCTATATGTAGGTGTTTCGTCGATGCATTTAGAAGAAGTGTATCAGATCGTTATTCCAGCAGCCTTTGACATGCAGAGCAAACGGGAGGAGACAGCGACCCAGAAGTTGCTCTGTGGTCGGTTTTATGTCTCATTGACAGGCGCCTTGGGTTCACAATTTCTGCTTTGGAGTTTTATGTCTTATTGACGGGTGGCCCTGGCCAGGCATCTAGGATCAAGGACCTGGGGCTGGGGAAATGCTAATGGGACTTTGAGGTTCAGGTGTTTTGGGCTTAGGGTTCAAGATTTGGGCAGGGTTTTTTCATGTCAGGTGTTGGATTGTGGGTTCAGGGTCTCAGCACCCCTCCTTATATTCAGTGGGCAAAAATTATTCGCAAGCAATTATACTGAGGGGCGGAGCGATGTCAGAGTCAAAAAGCTTCCCCCAAACAAGTAGGGGAGCCCTACCTAGACTCACTCCAAGGCACAGAAGTATGCAGAGGACTTCTTGTCAGGTTCCAGGCCACATTTCAGAATTGCAGCAATATGGCGATTTCCCAATATTAGGGGTATTATTTTGGGGATTCCCCTTCTAAGGAATATATTATGCTGGGGCCTACATTGGGGTCCCCCTACTTAGGGAAACTACCATATGGTGAGGGTGCATGCCCTTCATAGTGTGCGCAGCAAATGCGCGCTGAAGAATCCTCGATGTAATCCTGCGATAGGAGAGTTGCTCCAATATGCTGATTCATATTTGGATGCGTGCTATGAGTTTCCAGAACTAACCCTGGGTTTCCTAGGGTTCTTCTTCGTAGAAATCTTTCTGAACAAGCCACGTCGAATATGATTTTGGAATTCTTCTGCAATAATGGTCTGCCAACCTGCATTGGTTCTTTGAACACTGCAGATAGAGGTGTAGGGGCTGTAAGCAGGATGGGTGTAGGCCTACATGGGTTAGATGCACTTCAAACAATATCAAGACCTACCTCGACTAGAGGCGAAGGAGGGTCTGCAGTTTTCAAACCCATGCGTCTGGCGCCCTTCGAAGTTGGCATCTGGTGTGCGAACAGGCTTGGATGCTAGGACTCCATTGTAGCAGCATGTTCTATCATGGCTTAGTACCATGGGTTTAGCAAAGAGATTTTTCAGCAAATGATGGTGGGTTAGCTAAGCAAGCACTTGGTGCACAAGAACTTGACACCCACTCCCCTAGCTGCCTAGCGGGTTACCAAGGCAACCCGGCTTGATGTGCATAGGACTTTTCACGGCGTATAATATACATGTTGAACAAACAAACCTCCCTGCTTGCCAGCTTGCTGACAGTCATCGTCGGCTTTCAGAAGGAGGCCATGGTGTACGTGTACTTGGGTAGGTAGAAGATATGCTTTGCATCTGAGCTACTTCATTTTTTTTGGGACATCTCAAAGTTGCACACACCTGTTACTTGCTGAGCCCACACCTTCCTCCCCACGGGCCAGCTAACGGCTAATCCAAGCCGAGATGTCGAAAATCTCACACCACTCCGTACAGCCCAAATCGCCACTCACAGGTCTGACACCCTGAACACGAAAGCCTGCGCAAACTGCCATCAATCAAAATCCTGAAGGGTTTATACCGAAGCCCAGCCTGCAGCGCCTGAAGGCCGTGATTGTGGACCGTATTGAACTTTACCTTGTTCTGCGATGGAAATATTTGCGGCAAAACCACGTGCATAGCATCAGCCTGTGAATACCCTCTTTCATTCAAGTTTGTTTGCATACTTGCACAGTATGTATGCGGCATCGCTGAAATTGTGGATCCTTGAAAGAGTGGCTTCATTTGGACAACTGCCCTTTGTCCGTATCATCGGGAACTTGACTGTATAAATTGAAGTGCTCTTTCCAAATCTTGCACTTCAATCTTGAAACTCAAAGCATAGTCTCTGTATGAGTTGTTGGCCACACAGTATACCCTACGCTCTCTCTCTTTCTGTCTCTCCTTCCCATCAGCTGAAGCTCGCCACTTCTTGTCCTAACACAAAATGGGGGTTTCCTAATTAAGGATACCATTTGGGGTTGCCTATACTAAGGATTACAATATTTTGATGTCTATGCTGGGGTCCCCCTATTCAGGGAAACTGGCACAAGCCTGCCACTCCTGAGGCTTAAGCTTCCACAGCTTAGGTGGACCTCTCACCCAGTGATAAGGGAATTAAGTTCAGGGTCTAGGGTTTAGCTGGACTCCCACCTGGTATTAGTGATTATAAAAGGATAATAAGGACTATACCAGGGTCCTCCTATATTCCAATTATACCACTATAGCAGGGTGGGGGTCCACCTGCTCGAAGCCCTGGGCCTAGGCAAGTTCGAAAGTAGGTATCCACATTTTTTTTGCCACGCATAGACCCCACATGGCCTCAAATTGATCATGCCACGATACCGTTCATGCATCTCCAACAATAGCTGGATTCCTCCGAATTAGTGGTCATCTATACTTACGGTCGAGTTTCGGCTTCCCGGTTGTCTTCCAAAAAGCAGGCCAACAATGTTGCAAAACATTAAGTCTGATCCCCGCATTTGGAGAAGGGGCTCTTCAGGCAGAGCCGCTTCCATCTTCCGGCCTCCCATTGGCTGGTCATTACTGTGCCACTTGTACTGGGGCCTAGCAACCGGGTAACCGTTCGGTCATCGCTACTGCCAGGACCATCATAGCATAGTCATCAGATGAAGGAATCTTCTAACGTAGCAGGGCGCGGGAACGTCCATCTGCAAGGGCCCGAGGAGCTTACTGTACTTTGGGAAACTCATATGCATGTCACTGGTTTGCTTTCACTATTACACCCTCATTCGTGCTGACAAGGTTTGCGGAGCACTAAACCTGCACAAAGCCCAATAATCCAGGCTAGGCTGGCTATATTACTTCCAAGGATCCTTAGCTAGAACTGTCCATCATCAAAACTCGTGATCCTTGGATCCAAAAGCATGAATGCCCCCAAACAACGATCCCCAGTAGTCTTTGTCAAAATCAAGCATTCTTTGGAGGGATCCCATCTTATACAAGGAGCTCCACAAGTCCCAAGCCCTAATAGAGGCTTCAGAAAAAGCCTTGAACTGTCGAGAACATTACAATCCTGGTAAGACGGCCCCCAGTCTTCGGAAATCCCCATATGGCCAAGATGAGAGGCGCTCGCAGTTCATGGGGCATCCCTGGCTGCGCTGCGTGCCGCACAGCGCCCGGAGACCTTGGGCTCAAAGCTCCTTCTATGACTTACTGGTGCCTAATCCGAGCACTTGTTTTACTAAAGGGTCCACATTAGAACAACTTTTTGTGGTGTAAAATTAGCGTGCAAAGACAAGCTACAATTAGGTGGCTTTTCGTACGGGGATAAGGGACTACATTCAAAGAAATTTTCTGGGGAACCAATCCTGAAATAGAGATGTTCAATACATTCCTATTGAGCCCCGATGACGCGGGAATGCATTCCTATTCTTTTTTAATTGAGTTCCAGGAGCCCCAATCATTCTTTTAATCTGGCACCCTAAATTTCTTATTCTAGCGGGGCTAGTGGGGGGGGGACCCCCCCAAATTAAACAAGTGCTCGGATTA
>CAJNIZ010045637.1:176419-191998 GCA_905231905.1 Symbiodinium pilosum | reverse complement strand
TGTCCGAGACGATTTACTATCTGCACCTTTGTCCCAAGCATTCAATCCCCTACAAGGGGCAGGGGGGGTCACTCCAAACCGTATGAGGCCACGCCCCCCATGTCCAGGCGGGATTAGCGAGAAGTCACGCCACCTGCGTAAAACGTTTCCAGACACCATGAAACGCGCAGTACAAGCACTGTCCAAAGTAGGTTTTGCACCAACAAAATCGGCGCGCAGCATGTGACGTGATGGCGAATAAACCAAACACACCTCATTTCCTGTTGTTGTCTCATGCGAGTCACCAGGGACCGGCTGGCTGTTGAGGCAAGATGCCATGTACACTTGTACACGCGCTTTCCAAAGCAGCTATAAAAACGGTCCGCGGCATGCGACTTGTTGGTCAAGCGGACCGGAAACACCTCATCTATGTTGTTTTATATTCATGCAAGTGACCAGGTGCGTGCCGCATAACGCCATATTGAGCCAGCAAATAGCAAAAGAGCTGGTTGTCCACGCTGGCGGTTGGGGGTTTGTTTTGGGCATGATTCAGGTATGCTTCGCACCGCGTATACGCCAGATGATTTTCGGATCCCACTTACATGTTTCCTGCGAGAGCGTGCCTACCGGTTCGAATTTGTAAGCCACCCCGCCACGCAAACCAGGCTCCGGCCTCTCAGCCACCCAGCCGCTCACCCTCCCCCAGACAATCAACTGCTACACTCGAGGTTGCGTGGTTGCCAAAACGCCTCAGAATCCGAATGATTGAGAGCTTTTGGCAGGGCTTGACTGGCTGAGTGGCTGTGGCAGAATGTAAGCGCCTGAATGGTTGGTTGGTTGGTTGAGCAATTGGGGCAAGGGTTTGAGGGCTGAGTAATTTGGCGTCAACATTTTCTGCTTAGGCGATCTCAATCATTTTTTTCGGTTCTCGGTTACAGTACGCCTCATGTCAGTTCCTGATACAAGCAGTTCCTCCATTTGAAATGAACCATTTGAAATGATCAGAGTTAAAAGCGGAACCTCCATCTGGAGCGGCAGGATGTTGGGGGCAGCCTCCGTCTAAAATGACATGATTTCTGGCCTGCATCTGTACTGATAGGATGGCCAGAGGTACTTTCATGTAAAATGACCAGATTTCTGCGGACATCCACCTCGAAAATGAAAGATTTCTCAATGAATCTCCAGCTCATGTGATAGGACTTCGCAGAAAACCTCAATTGCAGTTGGAATTATAGGCTTCCTTGTGGGAACCTCATTTAACATGAAAGGATGTCTTCATCTCAATCAGAAAATTTTGTGGCCAACATGCAACGAAACCGAGCTGAGGTCTACAGAAACAATGATGGGATTTCTAGGGGGTCCATCTAAAGTGATAGGGCTTCCGAATGAACATTCATCAATGATCAGGAGAGAACTTCTTAGAGAATGGAAGGGTGTCTGAAGGGACACCATCTAAAATGATAGGGCTTTTCAGAAAAACCTCCAACTAAAACAATAGGATTTACTAAGGAAATTGGTCCTCGAAAACCAGGGTTTGCTTCGGGGTTTGCTTCGGGGCTTGCTTCAATTTCAGTTTGCTTTTGATTTTTAATCATCTTACTTGGAATCCAATCGGATTTCAATGGATATGAATTAATTTTCTAATGCTTTTACTTGGAACCCAATCAGTGTATTGATTTTTTACGTGGACCCCAAGCAGGGTTCCATGGATGTTATTTGGATTTCCATTGCCTTCTGGCATCTGGATCTGGGGCCCTGGAAATTATAAGGCCCGTCTATTTATCTGGGAGCCGGGCGCCCTCATTAATCAGGAGCAGTAATTAATGGTGAGCTAGGAAGCAATGCAGCATCAAAGCAACGACAGCCTGCTTGAACGACAACTTTTTTTCGTGACATGGTCTTGTGGCAGCACCCCAAACCCTTCAGCGTTGATACACTGCTTGACAAAAACATTATTGCACGCAACCTTTGCGAACATGGTTGTGGGGCGACGTTCCCCCGTGTGCTAACGTGGTGATCTGATGTTACGAAAACGCGAAACGCACCTAACAATGCATTAGCGTCCACGGATTGGATAGCTGCGCTGACAGCAGGGGGCAAGCATGCCCACCATTTGCAAACATAATATGACATGTCCTGTTGTTTGGACCAACCTGAATCCTCCTGTTGCATGCTCTTGCAAGCACGGTTTACAAGCATGGTGATAAAAAGTATGGTTAAGGGCTTTGCAAACAAAGTGATGCGACGATTCCAATTTGAGGATATTTATGGCATGATGTTGGATGATATTAATTATGGTGCTCACAAATACATTTCGCAAAGACACTTTTTCCGGTCACTGGCAAACATATCACCCAACTTGCAGACATGATGATCAAATATCATGCTGCCCGGATGAACCTCTTGTTGAATATTTTCTGGTGAGCAATTTTGCAAAAGCTGGTGATGAACACGTGGTTCAAGGTTTGGGGGCTCCGAATCAAAGTGACAGGGCGACGCTTTTCAAAGCAAGATGATGACTGCATGACCGGAAGTAGAAATAAACACATCCATGGTGGCCTGTGCGGTGGTACTCATGGTACTTGTGAAAACAATAAACACTAAAACCAAAAAACCATGACATCCGAAAAGCCAAGAACCCAACCACGGCGTCGCATGACGCTTGTTCATTCGTCAAGTCGCTTGCGCAAGTCTCGTGCGGCTATGTTTGACTTGTTTGCATGGTCGAAATTGATCCAAGATATTGACAAGGGTAGTGAACCCAGCTAACTAACATCATGTTATTGTGCTTGCTGTTTGTGACCCACGGTCATGATGGGGCCAAGGGCGAAGGATATTTTTCTGAGCTGTGCGCGCATGGAAACCCCCATCCCGACCAAACACCTGTAGGCAAAACCGAATCCCGAATTATTGAAATTACCCAAGTTTTGAAGCAGACTCATCGCACATTATCATTACTATGGATGTGGCAGTGGTGCGGGAAGGTAAATCAAAACAAGCATGCCCCGGGCCGAAGCTGCGTATGCAATGTGCTTGCTGACCGGGACGCCTACGGACCTTACCGGCTTCGCCGACGCTTATTCCGTTGTCGGGGGGTCCTGTTTAATGTGTCCTGAAATGTCTTGAAAATACGGCAGCAGGGAGGGCCGTGATAGCCAACCTAGGAAGACATCCGCGCGCATGAAGGTGTGGAAATTAAGCTTGCGCACGCTGATGAGCCCAGGCGAGTAGCGGCAGGCATCGCCAGCCTCTCAGTGGGTCGCCGGAGACTCGCTGATTGGATTCGTCCAGCATGCAACGCAGCGCCGCAACATTAGATGGTCCAACGGTAGCCGTTGCCGCAATCCCAAGGCATGGAACGCACAGCACGCTTGAGGTGGGACTGCCATTGGGCATCGGCGGTAAGAGTGTTAATTTTGTTGTTGTCTGGTGTTTTTTGTTGTTTGTGTGTTTCGGGTGTTAATTTTTTTTTTGCGGTTTGGGCGGGTGCGTGCTTTATTTTCTGCTGTTTGGGCGGGGGCACGGGCCCCGCCCAAACAGCAAAAAAAACACTTCCCCGCCCAAACAGCACAAAAATAAACGCGCCTTCGTCCCTTCCAAGCGTGTTTTGTTTTGCTGTTTGGGCGGGTAGGCGTTTTTGTTTTTTTTGCTGTTTGTGCGGGGGCGTGATTTTTTTTGCTGTTTGAGCGGGGCCGGGGCCCAAAGAGCAAAAACAACAACACGCCCCCGCCCAAAGAGCAAAAAAAATAACATCCGAAAAGCCCAAACAACAAAAAAGACCAGACAACAGAAAAATAAACACGCTTACCGGTATACAGGGATTACATGGGGATAGTGGAGCATAAAATGGAAACTACTGACTGAAACCAAGCACTTGCGTTGTTTCCCTGAAAAGCTCACATTGCCACCTAAGAGAGTTGGTCGGCATTCTTTCCAGTAGCACTCACAGTGTCATGATTGTCTGGAGGGATTTCTCTGGAGACCCGGCAGCTTCTTGGCATCCATGCCCAATTGAATCTACAGCTATCCAACTCGACACCAGGACAGCAAAGGAGTCGCCTTGATGGTCTTGGCAACTAGCCTGCAGTTTTGAAGTGAGGTTCTGGGGATTTAGAGTAACTGGAGTCTACATCCCACTTTTGGATGAAGGATTGGCAGTCTTAGGGGCCGTTCGGGTTCGGTGGGCTGTATGTCCTGGCTGTGGGTCGCCCTATACATGTCCACCGTGGATTCTAGGATTCTGGGGCACTGAGCATCTGGACTTCCAACACTTCAGACATTATCCCTATATAACCCCAGACAATATGCTATAGTAATTTCTATTCTGTTTCATTGTCCCTACATAACCCTAATATACTATAGTAGTTTTTATTCTATTTTCCATGTATCAGGGGGGAGCGTGGCCTTGACCTGGAAAGGTGCTCCTGCAGCCCGCCAACCGAGACGACCTACAAGCCCACGCAGAGGCTCCTACATCTCTGGGTTCATCATTGGTAGTTTCCCGAAATAGGGGACCCCAACATAGACACCCAAATAGTTTAATCATTATAACCCTTATATTACAGGGACCCCCCCACATGTACCTTGTAATTTTGGGAAAGCTCCATTTATCTGGAGTGGGCCGGATCTTTGGAGGTGAAGCAAGCTTGCTTGGAATTCCGAGGGCCATCTTTCCTAGGGTAGGGAGGGATGCGATTTCCGGAGAACCAAGCCCCATACCATGACGGGCAGTATGTCATTGCCAGGGTTGGGACTTCCTCACAGTTTATTGTAGAAGTTTCTTCCTTCAAAGGTGTCAAGCCAGAGATACGCTGCATACCCGCAATACAGCCCAAGTTCATCCCTGGCTTGGCCTCAGCACGGAAGGCACGCCATTTTAAAATGTAGCGTAGTTTCTACCTGCTCGGAGGCTAGGTCTACCTACCTGGGAACTGAACTGATTGCCTCTACAACCGAAGCTACCCCAAGGCAACGGTGTAGGAATACTTGCTGTTTATTGGGTAGCCTCCTGGGACATCTAATATTTTCCCTAATGGCTTTAATAAGGGACCCTGTATACTAATATTTTTCAAAGGGTTTTAGTGGCCAACCCAGTGTTTATTGGGTTTGGAAGGCCTGAAAGGAAGGTTGACTGGTAGTTATTATTATTACTATCATTACTATTACTATTATTATTATTACTATTATTGTTGCTATTACTATTACTATTATTATTCCTATTATTACTATTACTATTATTAGGCAAAGCCAGGCTATCCGGGAAGCTTTGACATCCTTCAGCGAGAAGGACCTGCAGGAAGCTGGTGTGCCGGATGCCAAGACAGATACCTCTTGGGGAAATATTGGGGTTCTATGAGCTGTATTCTAAACTCCTTAAAGAGGGGGTTATATAGGGGATTATATAGGGGACTACTATAGGGGTTATTAAGGGGGATACTAGGAGTTTAGACTATAGCTCATATAGGGTATATATAGGGATAATGGAAAAGAAAATGGAAGCTACTATTTAGGGTTTAGGGTTCAGGGTTTCCCGAAGTTAGTGGTCCCCTTTGCGGGGGTCTTTGTTCGAAGGATTGCAGTAGTTTGGAAAATGTGTTTGGGTTCCCCCATTTAGGGAAATTACCATATTAGCACAGGGATACCCATAGATAGATCCGCAGGGATCATACTTGCCTGTAATGGGTTTAGGCTTTAGGGTTCTTATGTAGCCTTCAGTGAGCTTCCCGCACATGTTGAAAAGAATTCTTCCCACACATTTGCTCCGCCTTTGCCTGTAGGCTGCCGGATTTCAAGCAAAGGCTACAAAGCCCGCCTCTCAGACAGCCGCAATTCGTTTGACGCTGCTGAACAGCAATGGCTTGTATTGGGGGTACTACAGTTCCCAAGACAGATTAGGACCATTGTCGAACCTGGTTCAACCACCAAAAGCACTACTCGAATCGGTCTGCAGACTCTCTGGTTGTGGTTAGGGAATGGACGACTGGATCATGATCGATCAAGGAGTAGACGTCTAAATAATTCCCCCAAAGCTGAGGAAGATATAGTTTCGCTGTTCTTTTCCATTTCTTAAACCGTAATCCCTAAACCATGAACCCAACAGCAGTTCTCATCTTATGTTCCACTTCTGCTTTCCCTACCAAGAAGGAGCAAATTGATCCTGAGCCCGAAGGTCCCTCTACCTACGCAGTTTGATCTTCACGTTTAGTTTGCTTTTCCATATGTTTCAGATGATCCTACATGCCAAAGCCTATAAATATATACATATATATATACACACACAAAGTAACTTCCATTGCTTATTCCTGCGTTCCCTACGAGCAGCCAGCAAGCAGATGCAAGCAGATGCAGGCGTGGCCGTCCCAGGCTGATTGCGGGTGGAGACGCATTCAGCAATGAGTGAAAAGGCATAGAGCTTGTACTTCAGATCCTGCATGACCCTGGTATACTATAATGCCATACATTCCAGGGGTTTTGGGTACTTAGGGCCATGCAGATTTTTGGTCGCCAACCAAAAAAGTACTCAAGGAACTACAGAGGAGCCTCTCGCAGATAATCGAACAGCAGTGGCTGGGGCTTCTCTAAGCCAGGGATCAAGTACTGCGCACATGTCCATTCCATAAGCAGCAAAGCCTTGCGTGTTAAAGCTCAAAGCATGGTTAGGGGGTAGGTATGCAACTGGTTTGCAACAAAAGCGACTCAGCCTTGCTTGCTTGTGGACGATGGTAAGAAGAGTAAGAATAATGACCATCTGCCCCACAAGTTTCATACTGCATTTACAACAATTCTCCTGCGAAGCTACGACGTGCCAGTCCAGTTCTGAACGGTGTCAATGTCCCGTGTTGCCATTCCAGCTGGCCCCTAAGAATGATACAATGTTGCTGTGGACTGCTGAAGGCAATACTCAGCCTTGACCTCTGATTGCCAGGGGTCTTTAAAGAGTCCTTTCTGAAGCTTTCGAGACTGTAGAAGACAACGTATTTGAGCAAGGATGTCGGTCCTGAGGGGCAACTGCTCCAAAACAAAATTCAGGTTACATTTTCTTGAGACAAATTGCCTTCCTACAGGCAACCACTCAAACATCATGAACAAGTACAAAGTAAAAGTAGACACCATCCATGGGGTTCGCCTCGATCTTATCCCCATCCCCCTTCCTGGCGACATGCGTGCGTCCACCTGCAGTCAGACAGCAGTCAACCAGTGTTCTCGCTAGATGTTGGAAGATTGTTCACATGAGCTCACAGGCTCATCACCGAGGCTGAGCATCGCCAGATCAGGTCTGTATTTCCCAAAAACTCTGCACATTGCGCCACGTCCAAGACATTCCGCCTTTTGCCAAGCTTGCATTAGCCACTCCAATGAAATGGCCGAAGGATGTATGGGCGTCAGCCGGAAACCGTTTCGGCCAACCAGCAGGAGGAGACAGCATCATGAGCATCAGCTGGAAATTGTACTGGTGCCAACCAGCCGGAGACCCCAGCATCATGAGCATCAGCTGGACACCGTTTTGGCGCCAACCAGCCGGGGAACCCAGCATCATGAGCATCAGTGGAAACCGTTCCTGCCAATCAGCAGGAGGGCCCAGCATCATGAGCATCAGCTGGAAACCGTTTTGGCCAACCAGCAGGAGGAGACAGCATCATGAGCATCAGCCGGAAACCGTTTGGCCAACCAGCAGGAGGGCCCAGCATCATGAGCATCAGCTGGAAACTGTCTTGGCGTCAACCAGCCGGAGAACCCAGCAGCATGAGCATCAGCTGACCGTTTTGGTCAACCAGCAGGAGGAGACACATCATGAGCATCAGCTGGAAACTGTACTGGTGCCAATGAGCAGGAGGGCCCAGCATCATGAGCATCAGCTGGAAACTGTCTTGGCGCCAACCAGCCTGTGGAAGCCTTTGTGGCAGCTCACTTGGCAAACCCCATAAGCCCTCTGAATCTCACATCTGTGTCCTGCTTGCTGTTTGGGCTCACTTCATCACATGCAGCCACGAGTTGGAGCTTTGCGTGGACCTCGGCTTGTTTGTTTGTTTATGACGCAGGCCTCATTGGGGGCAGCTCCACAGAGGGCCTCGCTGGGTCTGGAGAGAGATAGGACCATAGATGCTACTGCTAGATTATCTTATCTTGTACTAACATCAAAGCATTTGCACGGCAGGGCCCAATACTTGCTATTGCACGCAATCATCAGGCTGTGACAGTCCCAGTTGACGCCCCTTGGAAGTTTGTCAGGAGGTAGCTACGGCAGTTGTCCACCTGTACTCCAGGACACGGCTTGGCAGATTTGAATCATGCCCGGGGCGCACCCCGATTAAGCTTAAATATCAGCAAAACATGTCAAGCTGAGCCAGGGTGTTTCTAAGAATCTTGTACAGCATATAGGGTTGCAGTTTTAACCGGCATTTCCCAGTCGGTGTGCACCGTCGAGCTCGAACAAATTACAATTACCAGTGACATTCCCAGCTATTCTCAGCGAGCCTTCTCTCGGTGTCTTCCCAGGTGGCTTCGGCATGCACTCAGCAGGCCTCAAACTCGAGGTCGCGGGACAGCAAGCTGTTTTTGTCTGGGCTTCAGGCCTGTTAGAACTTGAGTCTCACTGTCTCTCAGCACGTTTTGGGGAGTGCGATTGCTCAAATTGGCTTGAGGCTTTGCAGGTGCAGTTGGCCTTCAGCTTTAGAGCCTTCAGCCTCAAGTGGCAGCATAGGCGCAGCTTCAGTGCAGCTTCCCAACTTCTCGCGTGGATACGCAGCCTACCCAAAGTTTGGTCTCAGTGCTGTTTTGGCGTGCTAGGCCCTAGTGGATTCATCAGCTAACGGGTTCAGGGCCTTCTGTTCTTCCGTGCTGCGTTTTTTTCACTACACGTTGTTTCTTGAGGTTCTGCGACCCAACCCAACTGTCCATGTGTTTGCACAGCTGTGCCCGCTCCTAGTCGAGTTCTGCATCTACTTCGCATGCAGTTGTATCATGTTTGGCAGCCGTAAAGGCTATGAACCAACAGTCCCAAAGCCCCGAACCCTGTAACGATAAGTCCTGGCTGCCTGCTTGTCATATTTGCCAGGCCTGTGCAAGCCAATGGCCACTTCGAAGGCTGCGCGTGTCGTGACAGGTTTCTGGTAATATGGAGGCCTAAGGCACGATAAATGATATTCCTTTGCGGTGTGTGTGAGTGTGTGTGTGTGTGCACAATCAGCTCATCACACGCGTATAAGCCCATTCCAAGGCAACTGCATTTTTGCGAGTAAGGCAGTGATGAGAATCCAGATCTATTTTCCAGAGATACCCCCAGTCATAGCGATGATGACAGTTGATGCCAGTAGTTTCTGGCTAGGTCTAGGCTGCAGGATGTTTGAGGTTGCCTTTGCTGTGTTAGGAGTCCACCGCACACATGAGCCGTATGCAGATAGCGGCATTGTGAGGTGCCGGCGCTGTAGCGTCCGGCAGGCTGTTCATAATTTTGTTTGCTGCAACAAATTTCAACAGGTCTGTAGAGGGTAGCGTAGAGCAGGATGGCTTAGCCATGTTTGTCATGTCAAAAAAACAGTTGCTGGCTATAGCGTTGACCCTTAGGGCTCTTGTCGTGTCTTCTACAAGTATCGGCAGGAGGAGTTGTCAGAAGAAAGCATAACTTTTAGTACCAGCATGGGCGGTACACAAATGTAGGTCATTCTCAGGACGCTTGTTGCAATTCTTACCACTGAGGGTGAATAAGGTCGTGAGCATGATAATCACCATGAGGCTGTTGAAAACGCCAATGGCGATGACATTGGCATCATGCATATGCACGCATGCATGCTGCCACTGCTGTGACCAGTGATGCCAGATCTCATGCATGCAATATGACTGCCAGCTTTTGAGCAGTTCTTTTCTCATTACTGACCTGTGCGAAATGGTGGTGCAGCTACATAGTTAGGAAACATGGCTATGAGGCCGGGAAGACCTTGGTGAACATGCGCCATGCCGCTAAGAAGCCCCCACACACAGGTGTTTCCTTCCAAGCCTTGAAGCGACCCTTGTTGTCAGGTGGGGTTTCCTGTATAATGAGCATTAGCTATAGCGGTTCGGATATCTACGGAGACTTTCAATTTGGAGGCCACTATGTAGCAATCACATCAGAACCATAGTTGTGCATGTGAGAGCTACGGGAACGCATACGCAAAGATGTCGAGCCAGGTCCTGCAGCCCTTGAACGCCCACAATGAGGCGCTATGAGTCGAGAGGTTGTCGAGGCTTTGTTTCAAAGAAGGCTGCCATCAATTGGGAGCTTGTTCAGGCTGGTGAACATTGTTCCGAGTTTGACAGTTTATGGATATCTTTCATGCTTGTTGTTCGAGTTTGGGTTGTCTTCTTTCTGGCGGTGTGCACGCATGTGAATCTCAAAAAAGGTCTGCATCGAATTTAGTTTCCAAAAATGCAAGTGTCTTACGGTGCAGGTCAGTAGGTCAATAGGGAACGGAGGAAGGACAAGTGGTAACCATGATGGGCAAACTCGAATTCATTCCAACCTTTACCAAGTTCTAATGAGACCCTGTAGAAGCATCGCAGGAGCCTTGAGCAATTTTCACTTGATCTCTCTCTGTAGTCCCTGTGGGTTCCTCACATCACACCTACATGAACCCTGTACAACTGCTGTGCCCGTCAAGAAGCGGCTGCCACCATGCAGCTCCCGTGATAGAGGAAACTAGCACCAGCTACGGTCGCTGAACTAAAGCATTCCCCAGGCCTTAGGGTCACCGAATGTCTTTTGTTCGAAGACTATGCCTTCTTTGGGTGGTGCAGGATGCTTCCATGTTGTGCAGCTCTAGGCGTATGAGCCGCCTATGACAAGCCTGACCGCTCCCGTCATGGTCCAGAGCTTAGGATGCCAGTGGTGTGCTAGAGCTTCGGGTGTACTTGCGGTTCTAGAGCTCAGGGTTTGGGGCTTAGGGTTCAACATTAAGGGTTCGCATGCATGGCTCCAGGGAGAATTTTGGGTGTGGTCATCGTGCCCTGCGCAGGCAGTATCTTGACGCTGCTGATAGCTAAGCAAAACGGGGAAGGGTACTGTGCGTAGGACTCAGCCGGCTGATTTTTTGGGGCAGCTTCTGTTTTGAGTATGGAGGGATGTCGAGGGCTTATGAGTAGTAATTTTCCGGGCAGGCGTACATGATTGCATTAGCATTTCTGTGAGTACCACATATACCGAGGGGTACGAGGCCCTGCACGCCCCCTTCGGCCCAATAGAGCACGTTCCCTTGGAGCTGTTTCGGTACGAGTTGAGGAGTACTCATTAAGGTGTTGGGACCCTCCTTCACTTGCACTCGTGGTGAGTACGTGCGTTGCCAATGAACGAAATCAAAAGCCGACCTCAGCACGATGTCTGCTGCAGGACAGGGAGCGAGAGGTGAAAGACAGGCGCACTGAGCAACATGTCTGTGAGGTGTGTCATCCTTTTGTACCTCCCTAGATTCCTGGATCCCGAAAAATTGCAGAGTCCTTGCTGCAGGAAGCAGCACTTTTGCCCATGTCGGCACATTTTCTGCTTAGACTTCAGCGGGATTAGCAAGGACTTGTCGATGGTTTCTGCAGGCATTGTAGCGGATAAAGCTTCGCAGCTTTGGGGCTGCTCCGGCCACACCAAGCCACAAGACTGGGTGTCCTTGTCTTGGAATCCTTGTATGAAGTTCTATCATGTTGGAGATCTTGCAGGTAAAACTTTAAGGCATGCCCGAAAAAGACCAATCCATCAAGAAGCAGACCTTTTGCTCTGATATGGTAAGCCCTTGCCAGGCGATGGCAGTGGGCACGGCCACAAGTAGAAGGCGTGGACACCACGGGGACTTTGCCTTGTGAATTGCTCTGCTCCTTGACACAGGGTGGGTAGGGGGTGATGCATCATGATTCCAAGCAGTCGAAACAGGAAAGGAGAAGACCGTGCCTCATTGAAAAACATTCCCTTGCATAGGCTCACTTCTAAAGGTAATGATCCTGTTTGCTTGGGAGGGACCATCTAGGCTTATATAAGTCTTTGTTTTACTGGTTTGTGGAGTTCAGGTTGTGGTTTGAGGTTGCCATTCAGTATCGCGCCGCACCTTCTAGCGGGTCACTGCCTGTGCGGCGCACAATCCCAAGTTGCAGGGAGGCAAAACAGAGCTGCCTCCCAGGTTCAGAGAAGATCGATTTGCAACTCTGCGACTTAAGCGGAAACTTGCTAGCAACAGGAAACTTTCTGCTCGTCAGAAGGCACTGGGAGGCAGGACGACAAGAAGTGGAGGTCCTATAACATTCCCTTCACTACCTGCTTGCATGCCCCAAACGTGTTGAGAAGAACGTGCGCACGGGATTCCAACCGGATTCTTCTCCAAATGTGCAGGTGAAGGCCCTTGTGCACGGGGTGGCCACACCGCAACGCCTGGACCTATTGGCCTTGCAAGGGGTGGGATATGGTGGGATAGAGGTTGTAGGGATGAAAGGAGCAGTGAGTCGCGCATGACTTTGCAGATTAACAAGTGCAATGATGCGGCATTAACCTTGAAGGCGTCTTGCGCCAATGAAAGCATGAAGGGAATTCTTGGAAGCACATGGACTGGCTGCTGCAAGATGACCAGCCTGGAATTCTCTTGAGGTCCTTCATAGCTGTTACCACGCAAGGTGCTTGAGGTGCTCCAATTCTTTTGGGCAGAATTAGGGCATCCTCACCCGGCAAGGAGCCTCAATTCCTGCTGACAATCTTCCTTTCTGTTCCTTGTATGAGCTTTCTGAAAAAGTCCGGGTCCTGCTGTAGGGTGTCTCCGCAAATGGGTTTGTATCCACTTGCTGCAGTTAAGGGCGACCTCATTTTAGTCCTCCATTTTCAAACGTAGTCATAGAACTTACAGTCCCCCCTCAACCTTGCCCCCTACACCCCAACCAAAACGCTAAACGGCTAAAACTACCAAGCCTGGCCACCCTTTAGCACCCTCAGCCCCACACCCTGCACCCTACTCCGATGAACCCTGCCCCATCAGCCCCATGGCTTCAGCCTGGGCCATGCCAAGGCTAGTAGGCCCCACAGATCCGCAGAAGCCTTCTGCCGGAGCCTCTTTGGGGTTGTATCCCCAAGAGAAGTACCTACCCCAAGGAAGGAACCTGATTAGGAGCTCGAGGTACATGCCGTTGATGGAGGGACGGCTGCACTACTGTACTTCCAAGGAATCGGCATACTTGGGATGGTGTGGGATCTCTTCCATCCACAGTGGGTTCCGGAACTGCTAGCACATCCTTGAACTTGAATGCAGAGATTCTTACCAGGGATTAGTAGGGAATACAGGAACAGATTATATAGGGATTGCATTCCCTAATTCCTGACTGAGAGCCAGTAAGTATTTGGGGCTTTTGGAATCTCATCAGAAGCTTTCATTCTCCAGACTATTGGCGCTTGCTGGGGGCACTCAAAAGCTCAAGTCTCGCAAGACGCGCAGTTGCAAAGGTGGTAATGTGCGACATGAGTCCGGTAGAGTATGTATTCCTGCTTCAGCATCGTTTTGTTTCGTATAGTGCAGTCCTTTACATTGAATCTTTTAGCTGGTAATGAACGATTGCTCGAGCGGCATGAAGAGGATGATGGGTGGTTTCCATTATAATCTAAACCAGCAATCGGACGAAGAGATCTTCGGCTTCTGGGATTCCACCTAATTGTCTCAGAACCCGTCTTGGGATAGGCTATATAAAACGATGAAGACCATGAGAGCTTAAAACCTGCATTCCAAATCCTATGCTTGACCCGTAAAGCCCTAAGCCATGAATAATCTAGTAGCGTCTGTGCCATTTCCCATGTTCTTCGCCATTCGATTCTCCATCATCCCGGTAGAGAAGCAGTACCTCTGCCCTGGAGGCTCGAATCGTGATCTTTGGCGGCCATTATGACGGTGGAGCGGGAGCCGAACCCTCATCCGTCCGGTCTCAACAGCACGCTTGTGGCGGTAAAGGGTTCACAGTTGGCGGATATTTATGTTGCTGAGGAGTCGACCGCTCCCTGAGAGGCTTCGTCGCAAATCGTGGCTTTCGCAAGCGCAGCCCATCATCTCATTGTTAAAACGACGTACAGAACAGAGTGTGGTCCTCTAAACGGTTCCAGACTGAGCAAGGACAAACAAAATTCGCAGTAGAACCTCCTTTTAGAGCGTGCACGAACACCCCTGCCCACGTAGACTCCTCCGCCAGATCCCCAGTTCGGAGCAGTTAAAGTAGTGGGCCTCCGTCCGGAACACCTACAGTCGAGTCTAGTACTTGTATTCCTCTTTCATAATTTGTCCGTCAGCCGGGCCAGCGCGAAAGTACTTTGCTGTACTCTACGGCCTCCGCGTCATGCAAGAAGTCAGAGGCAACAGTTTTCTTCCTGACCGTTCATGGTCGCAGATCCCACATGAGGCCTTGCTGTGTGAACAGTGGCCTGGTCGGCCAGCGCCTCCAAGCATAAATCCCTGGGGTAGAATTTCTGTGCCTGAACGAGGTTACACACGCGCTCGACATGATCCCTAATTGGTTCTCAGAGATCTTTCTATTGCTCCCCCAAGGCCGGCTTCATCTATCTGAATGATACCCACATTCTTGATATCGACGAGAACACGTGGACTGTCCCGCAGATGCCCCGGCTTATACCAGCTGCTCTGGATCTTGGTTGGTGTTGTGGACCTTGAGGGCTTGGGGGGTCCTGAGGCCTTGGACTTATCGGTGGCTACCTCCTGGGGCTCTAGATGGTTGACATTCAGTTCAAAACGCTTCTGGCAGTGTTGATGTGGAGGGGCTTGTAGTTTCCATTGCAACCGCAAGCCTGAAGCTGGTACCGGCTACAGCTACATCTCTTGGCAAGGTCCCTGTAGCAATTGACACTTATTGGGACTCTCGGAGCGCGCTTTTCAGGATTAAGTAGGTGCTCCCATTCTGGAAGCCAAAGCTTTAAGAGATACAAAGCTTGAAGCTAGACCAGACAGAACGCCATACTGAGGCGATGTCGAGGAACCGCTCCACTTCCGTGCTTTGGTGGCAAGATAGCCTGCAAGAATTCAAAAGCCTGAGTCTATGTCGAGGGAACAGCACAGTGCAGGCAAAAGTTGGAATCCAGAATTGCCAAGGGGAAGTCTGGCTTTGTTGGATGGGGCCTTACATAGGATGTTTAACACGTCCATGTGGGGCTTATTCAGACCTATTTCCTGACCTTCAGCACATTCGCAATGCATTCTTGTGGCCCCAGCGGTCTATCTCCTGGACATAGCAAACTGCAGGAGCTCAGTGTATGTGCTCGGTCTCTTGTCATGTCCGACCTACAAAGGGGAACTCTCACAGAAGATTGTGTTGAACAGGTCTGATTGCTGGGATCTGTGGATTGGCCTCTAGTTTTCTTCCGGAGTGCAATCCGGCGGGGTCTTGTGGCCCCAGCGGTCTATCTCCTGGACATAGCAAACTGCAGGAGCTCAGTGTATGTGCTCGGTCTCTTGTCATGTCCGACCTACAAAGGGGAGCTCTCACAGAAGATTGTGTTGAACAGGTCTGATTCCTGAGATCTGTGGATTGGACTCTAGTTTTCTTCCAGAGTGCAATCCGGTGGGGTCTTGTGGCCCCAGCGGTCTATCTCCTGGACATAGCAAA
>CAJNIZ010045637.1:129026-176319 GCA_905231905.1 Symbiodinium pilosum | reverse complement strand
AGCAAACTGCAGGAGCTCAGTGTATGTGCTCGGTCTCTTGTCATGTCCGACCTACAAAGGGGAATTCTCAGAGAAGATTGTGTTGAACAGGTCTGGAATCTGGAAGCCAAATTATGCTTGCTGTCCTTTTTTGTATCTTGTCACAGCGCGTTTTGTTTGCATCTTCCCCTGGTTGATCCATTGCTGTAGTGACTGCAATCCACAGAAAGCCCTCGGCCTCGGCCGTCTTAGCTTCGCAGATGCGAGACTAGCAAAGTGTTTTAAGACTTCGTTCTGCGTGTTGTATATGGAAGTCCTGCAAGAAGGAGCCTGCCAGCATTCCGTGCTTGCTCGGCTAGGCTAGAAGTTCCGGCTGATCCAGATCCATCATGTATACGTTTACTGCGACGGTCTAATGTGGAGAGGGCTCGTGTTCACATCCTTGCGCTCGCTGGATCAGATGTGCAATTATTATGCAGAATGTTTGCATGGTTGGGGCAGACGTTTGTGCATCTTAGGGTGCTCCAGGGAGGATCACGCTGACTGGTTGCGCCTGCTTGCTTGCTTGCTTGTGATTCACTGTCCAGATAGCAAGATGTCGGGTCCCTTTGGCCCTCACACCAGTCGATCTCTGGAGACAGCAAGCGACGTGAGCCCAGTGTATGTACTTGGTCTCACCCCATGGCCAACCTACAAAGGGAGAGCTCGCACAGTCCTTCGTTGTTGGGCCAGTCTGCAGGAAGCCTCCCATGCTTTGGGAAGCAGACAACACATGAGCACAGAAAAGCCATGCTAAGCCACAGTAAAGAATATATATTCTGCCGGGTACTTTCCAGACAGGCTTGGAAACACTGGCTGCCCAACATTGCATGGGGTCTCTGGCTTAAGTCCAGCATTGTGGGATACATTTTGGGGACACGCTGCTGCCGGGCCCAGCCGTCATAGTCAGCCCTTTTTTGCTGGCGCTAATGCTGCTTCCCAGTCAGGCCCCGATACCCTGCAAAAGGTCTCCTACTCCAAAAGCTTTCAGAAGGATCTGCTCAAATATGTACGCTACAAACCTGCTAGAATCCATGTAGCATTCGTCTCGGATAGAGCTGCAATGCCAGTACTCCAATCGAACTCGATTTTGGAGGCTTTTGTTGGGGTCTAAAATTCAAAGTTGCTGTGGACCTCCCCGTAGACATCTGCAAGGGCTCTTCCTTGCAGATGTTGGCGGACCGAGCTGCACTTCGCTCTGGAGCGCTATTAGACGAATGTATAGTGACCATCATCAGCAATGCTTTTCAGTCATAGACCCTGAAGCCTGCACACAGCCCCAAAGAGTGGAGGCTCAGGGGTGGCTTTAAGTGAGCTATCTAAAGCAAAACTCAAAACATTGCATATTTTGAAAAAGTGACAACCTTTTCCTCCCATGGACCCTTAATTCCACCTACAGCCCCCCAAGCCCAAAATCTTCACCGAAGGCGCTATAGCCACTCAGCGGCCTTGGTCGGAAGCCGTGTAGTCCTTGGCCTCAGAGATACAGATATGGGCCTGCAACACGGCATGTATACCCAAAGCGAAAGTGTGGGCCAAAGTTGCAGGGAATTCATTGGAATGCGTGGCGTTTACATGATTCCCAGGATTTGTTCATGGGAGTTTTACGTAGGACTACCAGGTTTTTCACAGAATGCTCATGTTCTTGTGATCTCGCGCTTTCGATTGTAGGGCTACGTGGCGAAGCGGAATACATTGGAATGGCAGGGAGTAGGGATCGTGACGGGAGGTTGTGGGTTTGGGGTTGCGGTTTTTTTGTTTAGACGCCTTACAGACGCATTCCGGATCCTGTATGGCTCTTGGAGTCCGCATGCAAAGATTTAGAGGGAAGAGGGTGCCATTGCATCCACCAATATGAGCTGTCAGGAGTAAGCTTACGAATTCAGTATTGTAGCTAGGAGGTGGAACCTCCTTAGATTGTTTCGGGGGACTTGCTATGATAGAAACCCCAGGCTTCCGGGAAGGATCAGCCCATCGCATGAACCTCCTTCAAAGGCTCTGGAGCCTCTTCTGCACGGCTCCTAGTCATAAGTCCGAACACTCGAATAGTAAGCCACCCACACGAAAAGGGATTTGGGCTTGCTTGGCCAGCACCGAGATTGATCCAACATTGCTTCAGCAGGCGATGCACAGCATGGTATGCAGAAGGGACGGAGATGTGAAATGCCTGGCATAAACTTTAAAATCATCCCAAGCATCAGCAAAATGCGACCGCCAACCAAGATTCGTGCAATGTGGGGTCCTGATTACTGTAAGGCCCCCCCCAAAAAAAATAGGTCCCTAATTTCTGTATTGGCGGCCCCCATCCAAACGAATCCGGATCCTAGGTTTAAAGCAAATTCAGTAGAGGGGTCAGGATCGGCTCAGTGATAGATCAGACGGGTTTCTAGAAGCCATTTAGAATTGTTTCTATTGGATTATTCTCAGAATTAATGTTGTTGGCCGCGCAACTTCGCATAACTAAGGGCCCCCAAATCATTTTGAGGGTGCTGAATAATTTCCGCAAATTGTGCACCACTAAGGCCCCCCACAGCAATTGGGACCCAACATTAACGGTTCCTATGATCAATGTTACGAAGCCCTTGGTAGAGGGCACCCTGGGGAAGCCCGGCTATTTCGGACAAGTCACAGAGTTTTTCCGTTCCTATCAGCCATTCCGTTACTATCAGTGTCTTGTTCTTATTGCTGATGCTACGCTCTTCTTTCAAATGTTTTGACTGTTATAATTGCTATTGTTGTGACGGCATCAAGCTATTTCCAGAGCACTTCTTTGTCTTCGTCAAATTCTGCTTACAGCCTTTCTTGCTTCAGGCAATTCGTGCCAGTGGCTCTTCAGAATCTTAGTATTGCACAAATCCAGCAACACTTGTAAACTCACTTCTGTAATGTGTCAGCGATGGTGTGAAGGCTCTGAGCATACGCACTAGGATTTAGAGCACGCGTTCTTGCAACAGTGCTTTCTACCCATGCATTAGTCAAATGCAGCTGTTGTGCCATGTAGATGCTGAACGTTCGGATACTGTGGAGTTTGGAGTTGATTTCTGCTAAGGAGAGTGCAGCCCCAGCTGCTCCTAATCAGGAGCTGGCCCTTTCAAGCCGCTGCCATGGGTGCAGAAAGCGATTTGCTTGACGATGCAGCTGCGCCTCCGCCAAAAGACTTCAAACCGGGCAGGCGAGAACGAGTGGAGCTAATCATCCCAAATGTGCGTCGCTTCACGCCTGGACAGCATGTGACATCGAGACTGGCAGGACCTGCGCACATGTTTCGTATTCAGATGGACGTTTATCCTAAGGGCATGCATCCTCCCCACACTCACTTGTGGGCTGGTGTTCTCTTGCACGCGCCAGAGGGACACAGCAAGCAAGAGATAACTGTGCAAGTGAAGACACGCCTCAAAAGGCAGGACTCTACAGTTCCACGTTTCAAAAGCAAGGGTGGTACCTTCACAAGCTCCGATCCCAGAAGGCTTTGGGGAAAATTCGTCCCGTTTTCAGAACTTGTCTCTCCGCAGTCCGGCTGGATGAATGAACAGGGAGAAGTTCGTCTCGAGACTCTGGTAATATTTCCGTTGGAACGGTTGGCCCCCATCTTGTGGCCGCCTCTGGACTTCACAGAAGAAATGTCCCAAGTCACGTTCCGGCTCTCGGAGGGTCCACCTGTGTACTTTGACAAGCGGATCCTGGTCGCTCGCTCAGAGTATTTTCGTGAGATGCTGGCCGGGGATGCTTGGAAGGAAGCAAAGAGTGGAGAAGTCGATCTCAGCAAGAACCCACACATGAATCATCGTAACCTTCAAGCTATCCTCCAGTTTCTCTGCGATGGGACTTTCAGTTCAGATGCGGACACAGCGAAAGCTCTCGCAGTTCGCTGTATTGCCGACGAGTATCGCCTGACGCAACTGGTGGTTCAAGCCGAATCTCTGCTCTTCTCGGGGTAGGCGGTAAACACTTACACTTGGGTTCCAAGTTAGACCAAACTCGTTTTTTTCTCGGAGGGAAAGCACCCCCTCATCCTCACTGGGATTCCTTACGAAGCCAGTGTATATCTGGTGTAACGCTACCACGGCTAGAATATCTTAGAATCATGAACCCTGGCCGGCCTAAACCCGAAACCTCTTAAACTGACTATCGAATCCCACAGCCCTAAACACCATGCTTGAGGAAAAACATCTGGAGAGACTCTTGTCTTGGGACAATGCGTTGGAATTTCTTGGGCACGTTCAAGGCTGGACCGTGCACCCCCTGCCCGCAACTTCTGTTGGGGCTTCTCGAAACAAATCCTAAATTCCTAAAATCTGTCAGGCAAGATGATGCACATGAGTCCATATACAGCTACAAAGTACATACTGAACAATACCATGGACTACTATGTAACCATCAAGAGGGACCCCTCATTATCCGTGTATAACTCTAAAGGTCCCTTGAGAAGCCTCCTCCTTTACGCTGGCCCGTTGGTAGCTGTTGTCCATTCAAGGGCTTCGCAAAATGGTCCACTACCGGATCTCCCTGAATCCTCTTGAAGAAGGTTCCTTTGGGTACAACCCACGTACAGCAGCCTAGGGAATCGGACCAAAGCCTGGAACATCAATATGTCAAATGGGTCTCTGTTGTAACCCCTTATACCTCCAATTGTAGTTCAGCTCTTTGGAAGATCCTTGAGTCTTGTGCCCCCCGAATCATGAACCTTCACCCTCGAGTTCTGCAGGTTCTGGGAGGCAGTTGGAGTCCATCTGCTTGAAGATGGTCCAGGCAAACGAGTGCGAGCTCCTTGAAGTACACAGGGACAAGCTGGCCCCACTGGCTCAGGAGTAGATGGGCAAGACAAGAAAATTGCTTGATCTCCCTCCTCCAATGTAGATCCTTGTTGGGTCTTGTTCCTTGCTCTGTCACCGTTGGGGCTGAACCTTCTAAGTGCTGCTACGCGCAAATTGAGGGGCGGCATATTGAGGATGAGAGTATTTGCGGGTTCATATTGGGGGTCCCTTATTTATGGATGTTTGAGTGTGTTTGCTTCTGCGTCTTGATCTTGGCAGGCTTATTGCTGCTCAACCAATTCGGAAAACAGAGTTGGGCAGATTGTAAGGCAGCATCAAGACCCCTGCAATCACAGACGTTGTGCAAGCGAGATTTGTTAAGTGGAATCTTAGCTTGTTCTACAAGATGGACATGCAAAGCTGTTTTTGGACCAGAACCAACGGCTGCGCCACGTCATTTGCGATACAATAAAACACAACAATGCTTGCCATGGGCTGCTTGAAAACATGATCAGTACAACAATGGGGGAGAGCTCGACACGATAATCTCTGAGAAGAGTCGGGAATCTGTTCCCGCTAGCTGTTCTGTTTCCATCTGTCCTTAGTCGCCCTCTGCAAGGAGAACCCGGCTTTGGCAGCAACACTGATGAATCTGATGCTCAATGCCGTTTCCGAGCGCCGGGGACAGAAGCGAGCCCGCGCAGAATGAACCGGGCTAGCCAAGTAACCTTAGCATGGAGTAGTGCGCTCACAGGCTGTTTTGTTTATCCGGTTCAGGAAAGTGCGGTCTTGCTTCGCAAGCTTCTGCTTGGCAGAGATGCACTGACGACCTGCAACACGCATTGAGTAGCCAAAATCGGCGCGCACGTTGAACTTGAAATGGGGTCATCCCAACAGTGATTATTACTACCTCCCGCGCGTAGCAGGGCCTTAGCACAAGGGCACCGCATAGACCCGAATTTCGGTGTGCTCCCAAAGACTTGTCTACCCCCACGTACTGCAATCCGTATTGCCGAAGAATGTAAACCCCCGGATGTTTTGCAAATGCCCATGTGAAAGTTGATTGTGGGGGCTTACATGAGAAATTGGAACGCTCCATCGAAACGCTTGGGAGATGAGACCTGGACTTGAGCACCTCATTGCTAAGCCGTCGTCTGTGGCAGGTACTCCAGGCAAAAGCAAAGATTGAAACACCTAATAGTCTGAATATGCCCCAAGGCATTTGCATCCCCATTGATACTATCCCAGAAATGCCTCAAAAGTCCTGGGCGGGGTTGTCAAAATCATGGTCCCTTGTCAGGTTTCCTGTGCTACACGGCCCGTCATATTTAGGGTACCTAAGCAAAGAGCATAATTCCGAGTTGAACTCACCAGATCCCGCAGACCCTGAAGCATCGCCGAGGTCTACTTCGGTGGCAAGGGGAAGGACTCAGGGCTTTGGCTCTGCGGCACCAAGCATTCTGCCAGTGGCATGGTAATGGTAAAGAACTAGTAGTTGAAAAGCGCATGAAGAGGAAGCAAACTGTACAATCAGGTTAGCATCCACTTTCGGTTATCGCCAAGATGGTCGATAGATGAAAAGGACGTATTTTTGCAGGACTCCTGCTTCCGGGACCTGCATGCTTTGGACACCAGTAACTATACCTGGCAGCGAGCTGAGTGAGAAAGAGAAAGGGCATGAAAGGGGGCTTAGAAGTCAAGGCTTCTGTGTAGGGTTTGAGGTCTAGGTTTGAATGGCACAAAATGGCAGGAAGGACGCTCAGAATTCAAGTCTGAGTAGGGTTTTGGGTCTAGGCTGTAGGGCTTGGAGAATCGAAGGCTTCTGTTCAGGTGTGAGGTTGTCGGGTTGCAGGTGTAGAGCTTTCAAGTCTAGGCAGTTTGTGTAGGACGGAAGTTTGGATGATACCTTTCACAATGCCGTTTACGAGCTACTTTGTGAAAACTGGTGCTGTTGGTCTCAGAGCCTAGGATGAATGGGGTTACTGAGCTGCTGAAGATGGAGCTCATAGTACATGAATGGCGGTAGCCGGTAGCTATCAACATAAATCGTGGAGGCAATGTTTCATGAGGTTCCTGGGATTCAGGATGGCTCTGCTTGGCACAAGATTTGTTGCGCCGGCTGAAGCTCTGAAGCTTTTGCACCCTGAATGGCAATCTCCTACACCACATTGACAGCTTCGCCTCTGGCACAAACAGTTGCTGTTCGGGGTCAAGCCCAGGGAAAATCATGGCCAGCATCAGGGGGTTGCCGTACTAGATAGTAACCAGTGACCTCGTCAGGTCTTGCGCGCGCTGCAACTAGATCCTACGAGCAAGCCAAAACCACAAACAGTATACAACAAGCGCAAAATGCAGTGTAGAAATTCCAGCGTTCTACCGCATTCCCCCCATGGCATAGAGTTCCCGCCGAGACCTGCTCAAAGAGTGTGGCCAAGAGATCTGACCGCGCACCTTGGAATTTGAACACTAGTCCCAAACATTCATCGAACTTTTTACTTGGGCCTCAAAGCAAAGAAACGAGACTAGGAATTTGCAATTTGGAAATTTGTCTCGCATATCCCCAAGCTAGCACAGTCCTCCTCAGATTTGCATCTTCAGTTTTGAGAAAAGCCCCCAGACCCTGAACCCTTTGTGTGCCTTCTTCCTTCTGTACGCCCATATGATCCCAACACACAAGTCATCAATGCCTGACCAAAAAAACTCAAAATAACCCCTATAATCCCAGGTTCCATTTCATTTTCCATTTTCTTTTCCATTTGATTCTCCATTATTGGGGTCACTCTCCAATATATAACCCCAATATATACCCTATAATCCCTTTAGAACCCCTATAATGCCTGTAGTTTCCATGTTCTTTTCCATTATCCCTATCCCCAATATATTATACCCCAATATAACCGCTATAGAATCCCAATATATTATAGTAGCTTCCATTTTCCTATCCCCCCTAAACCCTAAACCCTAAACCCTATATATATATATATAAAACTCATCTATGCACGTCTGAGGTTCCAGGGGCCTAGCTCAGGCGGAGCTCCTTCAGCCCGCCATGGCCTGGGCCTTGGTAAGGCCCTTTTATAGGGTTTATATAGGGATTATATAGGGGTCTATAGGGATAATGGAAAAGAAAATGGAAACTACTATTTAGGGTTTAGGGTTTAGGGTATATATGGGGGTTATAGGGGTTATATTGAGGTATAGTATATTGGGGTATATATTGGGGTTTAGTATATTGGGGTAGATTTTGGGGTATAGTATATTGGGGTTATATCGGGGCATAGTATATTGGGGTATGTATTGGGGTATAGTATATTGGGGTATATATTGGGGCATAGTATAGAGGGGTTATATTGGGGTATAGTATATTGGGGTTATATTGGGGTATAGTATATCGGGGGATATATTGGGATAATGCAAAAGAAAATGGAAGCTACTATAATATATTGGGGTTATATAGGGGTTAGGGGGGTAAGGTAAGGCAAGGTTAGGACTTAGGGGCTAGAGAAAAAGGGCTCAGGGTTACTGTAGGAGTCGTTGGGTAGATTTGAGCACTGAAAAAGCTCCGGCGTAAGCACGTTTGAGCAAGGAAGTATGGGCCCTTAATATGGGCCCTCCGGCCATTTAGGTGGATTCTAGGGACCCTTAAGGGTACGTACATATAGGGTATATAATAGGTAGATGAGGATCCTGGATCAAGGCCCATGGTTTCAACCTCAGAAAGTTGCCACACAGATCGCTGTAATAATGTAAATAGTACAAAAGTGTTATCGGGTAGTAGAGGTTGCAGTGGTTTCATAACAGTCACATGTGTAATGATGGCAAGTTGTCATGATGTTAACTATCGAACTCCCAGTAGTACTCATCACTGTACTCACTCGTCACGATGACAGTAGTACAATCCGGCAACTGGTCGAAACAAACATGCACAAAAAACTTCTGATGATGGCTTGCGCCCTTAAAAGAATAGCAAAGGTGAGGGTATCTCGAGTTTGCAGGTATACACAAGAACTTTGTGTGCTATTGGTGTTTCTGCCGGGCGCCGCTTTGGCAAGTAACAAGGCTTGATTCCCGGAGCCTAGGACAGTTTGCAAGACATCTATCTCAGTTTGCCCTCCTTTGAACTGAAGCAGCAACTACAAAGTTGAAACTGCGGCCGCAAAGTACTCCTGGAGGGGCTAGCCCTTTCCTCATACTCCCCACGCGTTCCCCATTAAACTCTAGACCCGATTTTTTTACGCAGTCCTTGGATCTCTCAGGCCACTCAGCCAACCTCCACGGGACCCGGCTGTACGTCTTTGGGGGCACCTGCAGCGGCAAGTCAGACAGCCCAGTACACGATTGCTAGGGCTGTAGTTTGGGTTCTAAACAACCAGAGCAAGGGTTCTTTGTAAGGTTGTCAGCGTACGGGCCTCAACGATGAGAATGAAGTCTTGCTGCCCTTTCCATGCAGCGCGTGTGTAAGGAAGGATGCACACAATGTTTAGGCTTGTGCAGTACAGGGCTTAGAAGGCTCTGCACTGCTTCTTCAGATGACAGTGAGTGATGCAAGGCCACCTACATCAACGTGTTGCATATTGCGAATATGTAGGCTTAGTCAGTGAAGCAGGCCTTGGCAGTGATAATTACCAACGAAAGGGAAGTAAGTTTCCCGAGCTTGCGTTCCCTTACACTCGGCCCTGTATACCTTGAAACTCGAAACACTTACAATAACGACCCCGACAAAACCCTCAGAAGTCAAAGTGACCCCCCAAATCAGTTAGGGTTTTCCTTTAGCAGGCACACTAGTCCAAGCCCGACCACGCAAGCTTGAGGTCATCCTCAAAGCTTGAAAGCCCCTACTTTTCCTGTCCTCGAGGCTTCATAATATAGCTCAATGTCGTGTATGGATGTTGCGTTGAGAGATCTTTCTTCGAAGTGCTTGCCTTCCTGTGGTGCTGCAGCTCCCAGTTCCCTTTGCTCTGTTCAACCAAGAACTTGGCACGTGTTGCCCATTTATGTCCCCTGATATGTCCTGGTAAGAGCACAAGAGAAAACTATACGCAGCACGCTTGGCTGCCTGCCAGCCTTGATGCCATTACACGCCGCGAAGCCCTCACTGCAACTGCCGAACCCGTATGTCTCAGCCTTGAACTCTTGAACCTCCAAGGCCACAAGCCTAGCACCCCTATATCCTGACTACCCAAGCATCGATGGCAAGCCCCGTGCCGGGTTGAGGTTCTTCGGCGACCTGCATTGCACCAGACTCAGATGGAGCTTGCAAGCTGGAGGGCAGCTAACTCCCCTTATCCAATGACGAGCAGATGGAGGCGCCGGCAATCCATGATGGTCTTAGAGTTGACATGCTGTAGCAGGGAGAGGGGTCTGCTTGAAAGATCCAAACTTCTTTCAGCATACGCCGTCAGCAATGGGTTTCAACCCAAACTTCACAATGCTCAGTTGCGCTTGATGCTTCTTCGCAGTTGACACTTGATGCAACCACTGTCAGTAGAATTGCTCCTGTTGTTCTCAAATGCAGTTGCTGGATTGGACAGCATCATTATCACTTCTCACACCCCGCTGTTGCAAGATCTCCAGACTAATCACTCCATCTGCATCAGCAAACCCCACAATGCCTCAACCCTTTCACACGCTCTTTTTGTTTTGATGGTCGGGGTTGCAACAAATCCTTACCACCCTGAACCCATAAACGCCAAGCCCAGCGTATGTCCCCAGAGCATCATATGACCTTAAACCTTAAAGACTCTTCCAAGTGGAGTCGTCCCATTCTGAGGCTTAGACCTGGCAAGCATGGCCTGGAGTTGCCCTGCCACGACAGGCGCTTGCCCTCTAGGGGCTGGGGTGCAGCTTTCCAACTCAACTGGGTCTAGCTTTGGCACTCCTATTCGGTACTGGCATTATCCATCTCAAGGGTCCCTTCACTCTGCTCGTAAGGGCCCTGAAGCCCTCCTTCACCCTTCCCCATTGACCGTCTCAAGACATACGTTTAGGCCGAGGCTCCGCACAGTACAAGCTAGATGTTATCAACAGATGAGGGCAACAGCAACAAGCAAAGCACATGCGTAACTGCCCGTAACGTGATGCGATCATGCAGCAGTTTCCTCTCTCTCTCTCTCTCTTTTTCTCTCTATGGCAGACTGCCCAGGTCACAAGACCCACGGTACAGGTCTATTTCTTGAACTTACCTCCTGTCAGAAGCCGGAAGGGAAGGATGGATAGAGCGGCTAACCAAAAACCTTTTTAAGAACATTATTAACAACTTCTTCAAGCCCTTCTGAGGCCCGAAGCCCACACCAAGATGCGGGCATGCGGCGCTGCTTGCTGGCGAGCCGGGATCCTTGTAAAAGGGCGTGTTTGCACAGATCAAGACAACTGCTTGAAGGACTTGAGTGAGGTTCGTCTGGTACGGGGTACGTGTTTCAGTATGCCATGAGGGTCTGACAACGGAAGTTGTTCAGAACTCCTTTGATTAGGTTTGGGCAGGACTGGAGATCGCCATGCTTACTAATGGCAAGAAGCAGCCGGTTCTGATCCGTTGGTGTTTTTAGTGAGGGCCGGAATCGAATTGTGTACTGCTGTCGTCCAATGTGATCATCCCCATGTTTGTAATGTCCCTCAACGCGTGTAGCTGGCGAAGGAACTCAATAGTTTGCTTGGAACGTGTCGGGGTTGGGGGTTGATTTGAGAAAGGAAGCTTAGAGGCAGGGATCTCCCAAAACTCAACCCATTCTGGGATCCAACGGCGATGCACGAGGTCTCAGGTCATGGTCGGAACATGCTCTGCTATCCCAAATCTCGTGTAGAGACCTGTTTTATCAACTTTTCATTGGTGTGAGGTCGTTGCTGATTCATGGCGGCTTCTGCATGGACTCCCCGGACATCGCTACCAAGGACATCGATTTAGTGAAGGGCGGATAAGAGCTCAACCCAGTGCAGGAAATCTTCATCCGAGGTGACAGGGGATGCTTGCGTTTTTTGTTTGTTGAGGACTCTGCACGTCCAGTCCAAGACCTGATCAAGAAACCCATAGCCTTTGTAGTTCCACATGTCTGCTCCTACAGTGCAGCCATCTTCCCTGAAAGCGACGCGCCTACGATGACAGTTTGATCGAAACGGAATGCCCAATAGTGAGGGGTCTAGACACGTTTCGCTGACGAGGCTGTTGTGGAAGCAATCACCGCACGAATCTTGGTGCAGGACAATAGCGGGGACTTGTTGAAGAGTGCGTACTGCAATGATGTCCGGCGCCCGATCTTGCCGAGAGCTGGAAGATGCATGACTGAGCTTCTGTCATGTGAGCTGAGAAACTTGCTGGATGGTATGGGAGCTATAGGCCTATAGGCTGTTGAGTGTATGTCGCTACTTCAGTCCATGGTTTTGAGGTTTGCATGAAACTATCCAGAGTAGTTAGGCGTTTTGCAATCTGACCTGGGCCCCATGTGCACGTAGGAGCAAGGAGATTTGGCATGCTGAGCTGGAGGGGCGTTGTAAGGTATTGTTGAGCCAGAACTTGGCTGTTGACTGCAGCACGTAATTTCCAGCAAGAAACGGCATGTTCGGATTGTGAATGACATCTATTGGTCGCAGGCGGTTGGTGATTCAACAGTTTCACTATATCACGTGTTGCAGATGGTTTGTTATTCATTACAAGACATGCTCGTCGCGGCGTGGATTCAAAAATTTGTCATGCTTGACGATGTTTTGCAACCCGAGGTTGGACCCGAGGCATCTTGTTGATTACAGTCCGCAATGCACGCCTGCATCATCAGAAGCAAACAGCCCTAGAGGTTCCATTGCAGTCAGGTGTTCGGAAACATGAAAGTTGCTGCTTCAGCTGAAATATGAGGCTTTGCAGTTTAGTTGCGCTTCTGCAGGTGCAGGACAGGTTCCTCACAGCCCTCACGATCTGTACAGAAGCACCCCAGGCTCCAGGCTTTGAGCCCTGGTTAGCCCCCCTTTGTCTGACCTCTGATTTACTGAGGTCCGCGTTCTGGACCTAAGTCGCATGCAGTGGCAGGGTGCCCAGCTACTTGCCATGGCTCTTGTCAGCTTTAGGGGTTGGGCTGTCAGGGTTAAGACTTAGGGTTCAATAGCTGGTCTGTGGTTCCTGAGAGCTCCCTTTGGTATCTCGTGGCTGCAATCCCATCAACGAAGGCCTGGGTAGGTACCGCTCTCAGCAAGCTCTCTCCCTGAAAAGCCCTTGAATTTATACGAACAAATCTGTACATTCCCTTGAGCATTTGTACTGTAGTACTAATAGCATACAAAGACGGGATATTCTTCCATTTGACTGTGGAGGTATTGCTGATAGGAATTAGGCAGTCATGAAGAGGTGGAAGGGGATCAGGTGAAACCGCTACATGAGAAGTGATGCACTCATAGACCACAAAGCTGAAACACAACTAGACCAATCCTCAGGATCCCAGTATTTCTTGTCAAGCACGGCATCTGACATAGTTTTCCCACAACAAAACTTACAATCGTAGTCAGAATCCCACATATTCAACGACAACAACTTGCAAAGCCCATATCACAGGTAGCTTGCAGCTGCATCTAGTACACATACCATTAGGGGCATTGTAATCCCTAAGAAAGGCTCCATGTTAGGGGCCCATGCTTCCAACTTGAGACGGGAGTTTCCATAAACAGCTGCACCCTTCATACACCCCAATAGCAGGGTAGCTAGTAGAGTTACTTCTACAAAGGGACCCCTCATTTACGGAAACCCCTAGATCTATGGCTGAAACCATGGGCCCCCAGTATGGGCCCTAAACCTTGGGATCCTTAAGTACCTACTAAAAACCTATATATACGTGCCCTCAAGGGTCCCCAGAATCCACCTAAATGGGACCCCTCATTTCTGGAAACCCCTAGACTGACCCAGGTCCCGGCTTCGGACACACGGCTCGCCTCCGACCGGACGGTTCAGCCACACAGCCACCCTCAGCGAGGCTTGGACAGTTGGTGGACCGATGTGATCTATAGTCACATAGTCTGTCTAAACTCCTGCAGATTCTAGAGGGGAGTACTGTAGGGGTTGTTAGGGGGATACTAGGAGTCTAGGCCATAGCTCATGTGTGAAGAAGAGGGCTTTTGTAACCCCCACCCACCAAATGAATTAGGGCATATGACAACAGCAGGGCCCAAATGTGTGGGAGCAGTCACTTTGATGATGCAGTATTCTCAACAGCCCCTAGGCAGGCGCAGCTTTGGAAGGTCTTGAAACAACCCAGAAAGAATCACATTCTAGTTTTCAGGTTATCCTCGTTTCTAATTTGAAACCTATGAGAACATATAGGAGGGCCTGCGCTGTTTTGTGGTTGCGGTCTTGAGTGATGGGCCGGAGCTTGCTTTCTTGTTGTTGGTTATCAATAAATTTCCCCTTAGAAACACTTCGCGTCGTGCGGCACGCGGCGTACATACTATACAAAACACAGACGAACAACGTGCGACGGGCGACATTCTGCCTTTTGCGTTTGCCGTTCTGGTGCCATCCTGGCAGCTGAAAACATCATGGGGTTATAATGGGATAATGGAAAAGAAAATGGAAACTACTATAATGGGCTATACAATGGGCTATATAGGGGTTGTATATGGGTTACATTGGGGTTATATTGGGATAATGGAAAAGAAAATGGAAACTAGTATGACTATGATATAATAGGGTATAAATTGGGGTTATATTGCTGGTGAGCATCTATTTTCTAACACCGTACTAGATGGCTCCACCTGATGACTAGCTTTGATCGTGTTCAAGCCAAAAGTTGTCCTACAAGGTCTTGCCAGTAGCGTGTATGATGCATATCATTGAGCAATGAGTGGTAAGATGTCTGTGTTTACATATGTACATACATGCAGATGTTTTCCCGAGCGGCCACATCGGTGCTAATCCTGCCCTGACAGCCCCCGTGCCTGTAAGAGCGGAAGCCCTTCTTTTTCATGAATTTCACGACCTGAGCCCGCCACCAGGACGACGCCGTCATCTTTGGAGGCACTGCGCTTAGACACAGCTGCGCAGGTTAACCTGAACTTGACATCATGTCCGGATAGCGCATGACACTGACGACTCTTTGGAGAGGGGTTCGAGTTCAAAAGTTTACGCAGGTATGTGGATGTATGGTTGTAGGCCATGCCCGTGGGTCCTTCCATAGAGAACTGTGGTAAAGCGGAGAGTAGCCAGGCGTTCTGAAGGCCCCAGGATCACATCAGCAGCCCTAACTGAGCTGCTACGTCTGCAAACCTTACATGAGCGAAGTAAAGTATTAGGACTCATGCTGCCAAGCTATGATATCACTGCTGAAACACTTCAGCCCTACAACTCCCCTCGCCTTTTCCAAACGAACGGAAGCCCACAGCTGCCCCGCCCCAAGCGCTGAAAACATCAGGCTGGGGGGGCAACTCCGGACCAGCCAGCGCCCCAGATTCAGGTCCTGGGAAAGTGAGTGAAGATTTCTTAAAGTTCTGGGTGTCAGGGTCCATTTTAGCAAAAACAAGGCGACCTCTCTTTAAAGAAGCGCCCGCTTCACGGCTCGTGCTCGTATCTTCATATGTTTAGCTTGCCTCTCCATTGAGCAAACTGCAGGAGGCCCGCATTTCAAGTGCCAGCGCATTTGTTGGGATTTACCCGAAGGCATTTCTGTCGGTGATCTGCCCGGGCAACTATCACGCTGGTAGCTAAGCAGCTAGGAGGCCGATGGCAAGGATGTGCCTGTCAAGTCCTGCGTCACCATAGCCACGTAGCCCGAGCTTTAAACCTCAACATTGCTTAATTTCAACCCTGTCGCACACAATCCTGAAAGTAACCCTGCACCAAATCTCGAGCGACCTTGCAACCTAATTAGCAACTGTGGCGTTCACAGTCGTTGCCGCTGACATTGTCGGGGAGACATGGATAGTTGCCCTGTCATCAGCACGAGCCATCCTGTTCGCATCATCATGACCACTACAGACCAAAGCCTTCCGAACTTCCCAGCTGCAGTCACGGTTCTAACCTCAGGCGCCCGGCGTAGCATTCGCCCTCCGCGGAAAGGCGGCGCAACTTCCACTTCCACATGCGGCCTTCATGATGATCATTAGATAACATGGAAACTGCAAGCAGGATTACTTGTATGAAGGTACTCTACGTTTGCAACTGCCTCAAGTAAAGAGCAGGCAGTACTGAGCGGAACCATAACCGTCTTCGTGTGGAGGTCGCGGAAGACGAATCAAAGGAGCCGTCGGCCTCTGAAGAGCAGACTTGCGACTACTGTTGTGGTCCCAGACCGACTTGCAAACATGAATGGAAAGGAATTCAGGCTGCCGGGTTACGCATAACCAAGAATATCATACTTCATTTTTGGGCTGCCAACGGAGGCCAGAAGGTTTGAGGCTCCTGGCTTGAGGCTTGAGCTCGATATCTCAGTTGACGGGCCGGCTGTGCTGGAATTGTGAAGCAGGAGTGCTACTCTTTCAGTCCAAGATGAGTGGCCAGGAGTCAATTCTTGAGGTTTGGCCCGGTTTGGCTGCATTGAATCGGTCAGCTCACGATTTATGGCTTGGTATCGTCAAAATTCAGGACATGCGAGGTGCATACGTTTCAGCACAGATTCTCTTTCTGAGACAGCAGCCCTGGATCAGCCAGCCTGTCTTTTACTTGAAGCCTGCATGACAGAATTTCCATGGTTCTTGAGTACGAAAGGCTTTTTTCTCTGAAACGACATGAGACGATTGCATGTCGCCATGTGACAAGAGCATGGGTCATCTCAAGAGCCTCGATGATGAAGACGTTGTTTTTGGCTTGTGGGACCTTCTTCTAGAGCAACACCCAAAGTAGTTCCACATAGCGTATACAGGATCCGTGTGCCAAATCAAGCTTTTCCCCGTTTCTTCGGGACATTGCAAAGATGGCCTGAGGCTGGACGTTGCGAACGTCCGACATGCAGTGGGCCGGTCTCTCAGGAGACTCTGCCTGCCCCTCGTTATAAGGGTCCTGGTTGCAAGATCCATTTGATGCTGTTAATCAAGTAGATGGGATACACGGAACAGGATTGCTTGTAGTGAAGTTCTTCCGGATGACATTGTGGAGCTCAATGGCAGCATAGCAACCAGTCCAAGCATTTAAGCATGCCCGCGCACGGACCTGCTTTAATAGATTCATAACATTCACGAGTCTTCAAGAATTTGGCATCAGGACTACAGAAGCACAAGAATTGCAATAGCAACGTATTGAAGTAGTATTCTAATGCTCCATTGTAAAGTTGCAGCAATACAAGTGACCAATCTAAACTCCCGCAAAAGATCTTGGCGGCTAAGGTTGCAAATCGGTACGTAGGCGCGCCACCGAGCAAGCGCTATGGACACACGACCACAGCCATCGGCCCCTGTCTTGGACGTGCTTGCATAGTGTTGATTAATGTAAACTTCGGATTAGTAAAGGGGTTCGGATCAGAGCTAAATCGGGCCGGAACGGAATAATATAAATGGGTACGGATTAGAGCTAAATCCGGGTGGAACGGATTAATAGCAACATAGGAACGGAATAGTGCATGCTAGCTTCAAATCAATTGAAATTTAATTAGAATTCTACATATTAGGGTGGGTTTTAATATTCGGGGGAAGGGATTTATTAATAATTTTCCCAAGCCTTAGGCCTTAGGCCAGAGGGCTTAGGGCGTAGTGTTTAGGGTTTATGGGTTCCTCTGGGTTCCCCCCCAAACAAGTTTTCCCGTACTTGATTGGGGACCCCCCGATTATTCAGAACCTTACTTGTTTGGGGGGGTGGGGGGTCGGGAGGGGGCTTACTAATCAGAACCCCACATTAGAACAGTATACTTAAAGAGACTGAAGGACATTGCCTAGCTATGACTATTTAGCTTGGGTTGTTGGTACGTTCTCGTCTACTTTTTCCATGGTGCCAATGTTCCCACAGTCATCGTGCGAATAGGCGCGCGCAGGCGATTACCGCCCTTTTATGTACGCCCAAATTGAAGTGGGAGGAGCCTTTTCAAGAGTATTGCGTCAATGGCCATTTCTTTGTGTCATGACTTAAGAGTGTTGTAGGGATCCATCCAACCCAGGGTTGCTTCCCCTCGGGGCACTCGAACATGCGGAAATCCGAAAGACGGTGCCTGCGGCCCATCGTCCTCGACAATTGGTGAGCCGGGTTCCTTCAGCTCGTCATCTTCAGCCCGCCTTCCCGTCGCACTACTAATGTTCTTTTCCATTATCCCTACATACCCCATTATACTACAGTAGTTTTCATCTTCGTTTCCATTATCCTTATATACCCCATTCTACTAGAGTGGTTTCCATGTTCATTTCCATTATCCTTATATACCCCATTCTACTATAGTAGTTTCCATGTTCGTTTCCCTTATCCTTGTATACCGCATTCTACTATAGTAGCTTCCATTTTTGTTCCCATTATCCTTATATACCGCGTTCTAGTATAGCAGTTTTCACTTTCGGTTCCATTATACTTATATACCCCGTTCTACTACAGTAGTTTCCAAATTCTTTCTCATTATCCCTATAATATTGCACTACATACTGTTTGAGAGTATCAGAAGACTCTGGCATAGCTGCCATGTAGCAGCCCACATCGTGGTGCCTCAAGCCATCCATGCCCTTACTGGGGAGCATAGACCGCTAAGCCATAACTCAGAAACGCCAGAGGGCTGAGCCGGGCTGGAAGGCAACTATGTAGCAGGCCCCATCCTACTCTCTCCACTGGTAGTGCATACAATGTGATAAGTCAAGAATGCTTTGCATAGAGCACAATTTTTTCTATGCCCTCTGCAGCAAGCAGCAAGGACCGCACTTGATCATCTTCGGGGGATGGGACCCGTGCTGAGCTACCGAAAGAATGTCGGGGAAGATTTGTACGCTGCGTATATGAATGAAAGAGTAATCTGGGGAATAGCTGCATGGGAAGTATCTGAAGGACACTATCTATAAAGCCTGGATTGCTACGTAGTTGATCTAGAGACATGTGGCACGAACAGCCAGAATGCCGCCGCTTCAACGTCACAATGCTCATGGACCAATTTGGTCCCTAAGTTGCGTTCCTTACCGGCATTTCCAAATGAGCCATAGTCTATATGTAGTCTAAACTCCGTAAAGAATATATATATATAATTAGAAAAGGGAATGTAAGGGGGATTCTAGAAGTTCAAACTATAGTTCAAAACGGTTTCTGTTACAATTTTCCCCTCTGGGATGAAAGCTAGGAACTTTCTACTCACTCGAAGGTCCAGGTTTTGGCTTCACCCTTTCAAGGTGTCGGGATGAGACTGTATCTTCAGAAGCAGGGCCCGCTGATTGGGTCTTCTGCGGATTTGAGAGTGATAAGAAATGGTCACAGATATGGTCAGATCATGGTGATCGTTACCCAGCTCATATCATGGTTCGAGGATCATGGTGTACGTAGAAGGGTGGTGGGGCGATATGGAGTAGTGTCACTACTCATCTGGTCTCCAGTCACAAGAAGCAGGCCTTGTGGCATGTTAGTATATTTGGTTTGGGGTGGTCAGGGCAAATCGTTGCCGAGGATTGTGCAATGGCGTTCTATGCTGAAGAGCCTGATATTTTTTGACAACCATAATCGTTCCCGGCTCCACTTCTCCTTCTGTTGACTCAAACCCAGAATCGCCAGCTGTTCGTTCGCTGTAAGTCCGAGCCCTCAAACTTTGTAGACGTGACAAAACAGCGAGAAATGGATGTGCTTTAGTGCATGTAGAGTCTCCTCTGGCACCCCTCGTATCTCATGCACCAGGGAGATCAATGTCAGCAATTCTGAAAACAAGAGTCTCCGTGTAAGATCTTGTAGTCGTCTTGATCCCCAAAACTGGCCCGGAACCTTGAAGCCTAAACCCAAATGCCCAGCAAAGGATGGTGGTAAGCCGCTCAACGATGTCGTAGTGCTCAGAGACCGGTCTGTGGGTGAGCGTGCGGGTGAGGAGGCGCCGAGAGGGCTTAGCCAGCCAAGTCAGTTGGGAGGTTCAGGGCTTTGGGTCTCCGAAAGTCGGGGCAGGCGGTTGTTCATCATGGAGAGCTGTGCTGGAAGGTGCTCAGATTGTCGAGGTTAGAATTGTGAACGATGCCTTGGGGCAGGCATGCCCTCTGATTCGGGCTCGAACGGGCAATCGAGGGCATTGGGTTGAGTTGAGACGTTTCCTGGTTTCAGCTTGAGGCCTCTATACTTTCTAGAGAAGAAGCAGCGTCACGCTGTTTGTTGCAGGACTTTCTGTCTGCTTTTGAGAGCCATGCCCAGTCTCGAATCGCAAGAAAAGCTTACATGGTAGTTTCCATAAAGAAGGGGATCCCGATATGGACCCCAAAATACATGCAATCATGATTACTATTCTTGATAGTTAATTAGGCCCTGCCTTCCTGGCTTCAACAGAAAAAGTGTTCTGGTAATCTGAGCATCTGAGGACGTCTCAACATCTGGAGATTCCTTTTGTTGTATCTACATAGCCGGGCATCATGTCCTTTCTAAGGAGATTCAAGGGACATGATAGTCAGTAGACCGAGACCCTGAAAGCAGCTCCAGCCTTGAAATCACGAGTGCTACTGTATGGGTTGCTGTTAGGGAACTTAAATTATGCTATATTGGGGGGAACCATATTAATTACTATATATACCCATTATGGTAACTTAATTTAAGTTAGCATTACCGTAGCTAACATGAATGCAATTGCAACTGTCGTTTATTATGGATAGCAGCACCTGTATTCTCAATAGCAGTATGTGTGGTATTACTATCGCCATTACTATTGTCATTGCTGGTTGTCATTCCTTCTACTCTTACTATGATAGCTGTTTGTCGTTGGACAGGACCTCGCCCTAGGGAATCCAATATAAATACGTGATCGCGAGTTGTTCACTCTGATGGAAGGCTAGGCCCCGTAATTCCAGCAGCCGTCCACAAAAAGTCGTGCAACTGACGCAGACCCCAAAACCCTAAACCCTAGTACAGACCTTTTCTCACCCCCCCCCCCAAATACGCGCAAGTCTGCGCAGCTTGTCCCGACCGCAAGGAATTCTTCGAGGACACCGAGGCACCGGCGCCAGGCCCGCTCAGCAAGTAATACGGAAGGCCCCGATCCTTCTACAGGCGTATGTAGGGATACATAGGGACATTACCCCCAATTCAAGAATGGAGAACCAAATGGAAAAGGAAAGGGAAAATCAAGTGGAAACTGGGATACTAGAGTGATTTTTAAGGATTGGGATTTCCAGCTATCAGAGGTAGTGCCCATGACGAGTATGTTGGGGTCCAGGTATGTTGGAAAGGCCTGGCATCCTGTTGTGCGGAATCCGAAGATGGGGCCTCTAGCAATTGGTGGCCGGGAGAAGGCCGGTAGCCGCAGCTGCGGAAGCCCGTAGCAGCTAGATGGCAGACACAGGAAAGAAGTCATGTCCAGCTGTTCGCAAATGACCGCGCAAAAGCAGAACATCTTGTGCCTGTGCCAAAAGACAACAGACAGGACATGCTGTCAACAATCAAGCAAATTTTCATGCAAGGCCCTCAGGAGATCAGGATGAGGGCAAGCACCACAAATGTTTCCGACAGCTACCCGTATCCATATTCTTTGTAACCTTCTTACTTGGGCGTAGTAGGATCCAGCAAAACCATGGCATCGATCATGGAGAATTACATCCTAAAGGGCAACACCAGTTGGGATGGCCCCAGTGAAGGCTACGATTTTGCGCTCCGTTTGGAGAGGGGAGTGACAGCCAGGCTGCTTCAACTGGACGCCTCCGGGTGGGTGTTGGTTGAGGTCATCCATCCAAGTGAAGCATCCAAGAGTGTTGGTTGGGCGCCGCCTTCTTACTTTCATGCTCCTCCTGGGCCCGCTGGACAATGGTGGGCTCCTCGTCCTGCGAAGCTTCTTCCAAGAGAATGGGCCTCAACAAGTGATGGGACCTTGTTCCAGGTGCAGGATTGGGAAACGACAGCGGAATGGTCAATGTCTTGTGAGGCTCTGACAGGGAACGTTCTTAGGCAAAACCCGTCCTATATGAATGGTGGTCAGATTCCACCTCCATCGGCAGAGGAACTGGCATCCGTTCATAGAGAGATCCGCGAAATTCCAACTGAAAAGGTGGTGCTGCTAAAGGAAGGAACAAGCCGTGTGTCGTGGACGTTCCTGAGCTAGAGCATTTGTCAAAAGCAATCAAGTGCTGCCAGTCAGGTGTCAACGCGTTTGCATTTGGCCTGCTCCGTCCAGCAGATGGAAAGACCCACTTCGGATACTTGACTTTGCGGGCAACACACGTAGTTCCAACTGAATTCCCAAAGAAGGTAAGCTTTCATGTTGGCGATGGCATTCCGGCTCATGATGTTTTCAAGGCGTTGAGGCCTGCTGTGTTTGGTCAGCGTGGTATGGATGGAGCTTTCTTGGATCCCAGAGTCCGAGCAGCACGCGAGATCAAGGCCCATCGTATTAGCTTTGGGAAGGATCGTGAACCTTGCTTGCATCATACCCTCCGAAGCGGAGACGAGGATACACCGTTCATGGAGGATGCCCGACAGAAATTGACCCCACAGTTTTCAGGAATCAGAGCTGAGCTTTACAAAATGGTCGGCTATGCTGAAGGGGACCATTTTGCCCCGCATGTGGACACTGCACGTGGGAAGCATCACTGGGGCACCTTGGTCCTGTTTCTCCCCAGCTGCCTCATCACCCCAACATGGCCAAACCCTAGAACCCTCGGTTACCCTAGCGGCGGGGACGACGTAGATCCAAGCTGCTTTGGTTGCTGTGGAGGCGAGCTTTCCATCCAACACGAAGGAGCCTGGCACAATTTTCCGCATCATGGCGGGGAGCGGGGAGTCATGCAATGGGTGGCTTTCTTTTCCACCTGTGTGCATAGAGTACTGCCTGTGCATCGAGGCGCAAGGTTGAGCTTAGTTTACAATTTGTATGCGGAGGTCGACTCTGACAGTGGAGATGATATAGCAACCTGTGCCATGAGACGGCTTGGACCTCAAAACAGTTCGGTGCAAGCGCTGCTTGCCGGAGCTTTGAGGAAGGCTCTATTCTCACCTGTTTTGCCTGCGCATCCTCTGTGCATCATCTTGGAACACGAGTATACAGTTTCATCAAGCTTGCATTCGCTGCTTGGGGCAGACAGAATGCTGCTTGAAGTGCTTCGCGACATGCATTTGAAAGTCAAGCTGCAGCCTGTCGTCCTTGAGCAGTTTTACTTCGAGGACATCATGATGTTCGATGAGGAGGAGTACATGACCTTCACCTTGTTTTGCAGGCCGACTCAGATGAGAAACGTGGGCACGAGGGAATCGATTATCACGGGGCCATCACCTATGAATGTGACCTTGGTGCCCATACAGCAAAAACCGTTGGATGAGGGCACTATGTTCCATCGCTACGTAGGAAATTCAGCAGAGCTACCCTGCCTGCAGTACTGCACTATGGCGATGCTGGTCATGCACCCAGAAGTCACCAGAAACTCCTGGCTACGTTGTCGCGGTGTGTTTCTGGCAGCAATGAAAGGAGACCAAGACACATTGCTTCGACGTTTATGGGATCGAAAGCCCAGCTTGGTGAAGCTCATCGCACAGTATTTGGCGCCACCTCGTGGGAAAGTGCTGAGGCTGGCTTGGTCCCCAGAGAAAGCTTGGAGGCTGCCCTGTCTGCTGCGCAGGGAGCTGCACTTGTTTCCTACTTAAATGTGATGGATGTCGTTCAAGCTTGCCGCAGCATTGTCAACACAGCCAGTGCAGTTTTCAGTTTTCGCATTCTGCAGAAAAATTGCGACACAGTTTTTGAGGCGAAGTGGCAGAGAAATGATGATTGCTTTGTCCCCTTGTGGCTGTGGCAGAGCTGAGCTTAGGTTGCATCGTTCTTGAATGTGCCTCCTTGCCCAGTTTACCCCATGATCCCTTTAGCCCTTGAGCGCCATCTGTCGAAGTGGCAGGGGGTGCATCCGAATATGTAGAAGATGAGTTCAAGTTGGAGACTGCAGAGGATGCGGGAGGACCGGACTGGGATTCGGGATGCAATAGATTGTATTAAAAGAGTTGAAACAGCAGTAGTTGTCATAGCGGTCGCAACGAATGTACGTGGCTCATATAGACTCTTGGTTTGATGGTGCAGGCTGTCAGCTTTGGGGCGAGCTGAGGGTCAGCACTACTTGTTAGAAGGACTGACGCTTTATGCAAGGGCTTGCCGCAGTTCCGCCGCACCTACGGGCATATAGCCACAAGACTTGAAGGATGCAGCCCATTATTATGAAGGCATAGTAGGTCACAGTTTGCGCGACTTTTGCGAACTGTACAGAGAGGATCGTGTTCCCAAGCGATCCACTAGAAAACATTCTCTATTGTTCATGCAACATGGACCTCGGCCGGAACCACTACGAGCTGCACTGAATCGTGCAAAAGACCGGATTTTGGCAATGCATGAGAAATGGAGGGTTCTGCTATCAAAGACCCATTTCGACGGATCATACAGGGCACATACAGCCATTGACAAGAATTTCTCAACACTATGGATCTCTTTCCTGGGAATCGTCTGCATCACTGCTTGAATCTGTAGCTCTTGAGGTCAGTAGCTTCTATCGAGGTTTTTTGACACCATGGGCTCCTGTGCAGCAGGATATTCGGCTTGAAATGGAGCCAGGGCCTCGAGTCCTGGCAAGTACCACTTATTGTATATGGGGTTTCCCAAAATTAGGGCTACCCCCCCGCCCCCCAATAATGCAGAATCAGATGGAAAATGACATGGAAACTGTGATTATATGGTGGCTTTTGGGGTTTGGGACTAGGGTTACCTTTTTGGGGGTCCTCGTAATAAGGAATATGATCTTTGGGGGTTTGTTTTGGGGTCCCGCTACTTAGGGAAACTACCATATAGCTTGGAAAGATGCTGTAGCAGTTGCAATCCTTGCGCTAAATCCCCACATCACTAGGCAGTTCAACATGAGTGAAAGCTGTAGAAGACTGACGACTTACAACTGTCAGCTGCAAATAGTAAGTAAGTATAGTACAACACACCCTAACACTATTGTTCTATTACTATAGCACCATATTACTATGCCACTATATTACAATATTATTGTATGTATACGATTTAGGCCTACAGGTTGCTTTGAGTAGCCTTCCAGGCTGCAACGCATGGCGCTTGCACACAGAGAGCTTTCATACATACACCTGGTATGCATCTAGTGTTGGCCAGACAGATGCCTGTGAAAAAGAACGGGTAGGAACATAGAATTGCCATGGCTCCAGTAGGGCTCGGTAGTCTACGAATTTGCAAGAGACCAACATGCAGGCTTCTGCACAGGCATGGCGGATTCCTCAAAGAACAGCTTCCAATCCTGCGGCACATGCTATGTGATAACAGCTACGCTTTAACATCTTGGCCAGACTGAGCTCAACAGTACACTTTAGACCACATTGTATAAGCTCGGATTCAGGCCAGCAGGCCAGAAGGTAGGGCCCAAACCCAAAGCGCTGCAGAAGTCTACCATGTTGCAGCTTCGGCCATGGCCCAAGAAATTCCAATTACACGAACAGCCCAAGCAACATCCAACGTTGTCGGAACCAGTTCACACGCTGCACCCACAACAAGCACACAACTCTGGTTACGACATATGGGTGATTCCTAGTTTGAGACGAGAGAAGTCAACTTCAAGTTCATGGAGTGCCCCAATTTGTCCCCATAATTGCTGTAGATGGACGAACTCTTGTGCCACGCGCTATATTCCTTTGTCCCCTGGGGATTAGAGTATATTGGGGATCCAAGAGGTGCAAGGTTTCCTCCATCCACGTGACGTGCCGCCAAGGGCTGGATACGTGACGGATAGATGAGAACGGCGATGCCCTGCTCCAGCCGACACGCGTAACCGGAATGAAGGAGATAGAACGCTTCTCAATTCCAAGTCTCTTTTCGTTTGGTTTGTAAGTAAGGATGTACGTCATATTAGTAGTCTGCTTCCAGCTTCGCATGTCTAGATTCCGGGGCCATCAGTCTTCCTTGACATCAGAGGCTCTCTGGTACACAGTGGGGAACAGGGGAGTGGGTCATAGAGACCATTACAGGGGAATATCTAGGGACTACTGTATGGATCCATCCCTCCATCCCCTACTAGGCACCATGCAGCAGTGCGCCATTACAGAGGAAGGCTGCAAGTGTTGTGTCACAAGATGGGCGCCATAATTCTGATATAGTCTCCCTTAAGTAGATAGAATATGGCTTTGGGGTGAAGTATAAGAAGATCCCCATATACCCCATATTCTATCTACTTGATTGGGACTATGAGTGTGTACGGGCTTGGAGTGGTTGTTTGGGTAACACGAGAGTCTTGCCACCAGAGCTGCTCATCCCATCCCTTTAAGATTGAATAGAGCCTTTGACCAGTTTAGGGTTTCTGGGTCATTGTCAAAAGCCCAATATCCAACAAGGAACATAAAAAGTATGCTCTTGATTATAAAAACATGTTATGTGTGCGCGAGAGGGACTTTTACAAGCTTGGCTGATTTGATTTCAGCTGTGGGCCAATCTATGTTTCTTGTTGCAAGAATATCTGTTTGAGGGGTCCTCAAAAAAGCCAGTAAGACGCTGAGAGATCCTGAATTAGCAGCTAGGACCAGTTGGAACCTGCAAAAGAAAAAGCCTCAGCCGATACCGGCATGCGTATGGTCAGCGTTTCCTGTATTCTAGGTGGTATAAAAGTTGTCTTCACCGAGACAGCTGGGCACGGCTTGCATGTGCACAGGTTGCCCAAGGCACCTGTCTTGGATCATCTCACCTGCTTGCAGCTGCATGGGCACTTGTGAGGGACGAGGTACAGCTGTCATTTGGAGCTTCTGAAATCTCAACAAGGTCCTTAACAATTGTGCTTGAGGGTCTCAAGCTCCAACAGATCATAGAAAAGGGAAGTGGAGCAACATGCTTCTACGTAAACTGAAACGCTGCAAGGTGCAGTTGCAAGCTTGTCAACGGAAGTTCCTCGTGGCACGATGCGAGCGTAGAGATCACGGGAAATGTCAGCGCTCATGAAGATGTCAATCTTGATGCTGGTGGGTGTTCCTTTGGCAGTGATAGTAATTACTGGTGGTGCTGTCGCATTCGCGTGTGGTGATGTTCAGTCCTGTCTCAGACCTTGCTCCCATCTGCCTGCATCCCTTGCCTTTGCTCCCATTCCTGCAGAGGGTACTCCAGGCCTGGCAAATCTCAAAGTCTTAAAAAAGACATAGCAACCATCAGGCTCCATGCCACCGCCCAAAGCGGAGCTCCAACAGCAATCACAGAAAAGGCTGACCAAAGCAAGCCGAAGTAGCTCTAATAGCAATACTTGTCATCTGTGTAAGTGCAGAGCTGTCAGCAACATTAGTCTGAATCCGCAACCGTGGTACTCCCCGGCTTTTTCAAGCGCATGTCAACAGCTGCGAGGGCTCAGACCTTCCCGCCGAGCCCTGCTTTGCCCTTGTAGGGTCAAAGGGCTGAGGGGGTTGGAGGCTTCAGGGCTACAGCTTTGAAACTTGGGCTAGGGTCAGATTTCTCCAGATTCGTAGATTCTTCGGTTTACCTTTGAAGGGCATCTTGTCGTGACCCCCCGTGCGATGTTCGCAGCAAGGCCCGCCCACAGCAATTGCATGAAATTGCCTTTGCATGAAATTGCGTAGACATGTGACGAGTGTCCTCAAATCAGTACACGACGCGTCCTATGTTTGGGTTCCCAGCATATTTCTGTTTTGACGGCGGACCCTGAGGCAAATTGTAGTGGCAGAAGCAGAAATTGTTGCATCCATAGTCTTAATGACCTAATCGCAGGCCAATGGCAGCCGCAGGCGACGACTTTTGTCGGCCACCCCTACGGCCGCGCTGGGGGCTCAGGCTTTGGGTTCACATCTCTGGATGTACCATGCATCATATGAGCCGTAGTCTGAACTCCCTAAAGGGGGCTATACAGGGGCTATTATAGGGGTTATTAATTCAGGAGGTACTGGGGCTTTAGACTATAGCTCATATGAGGGATCCTAGCATTAACTATCCCAACATGTATTCCTTGATTAAGAGGGGGGGTCCCTACTGTACCGTGGAGACCGGTCATGTACTGTCACCCTACTGAAAATGTGAACCCTATAGCAACCTTTCTCAGACCTGCCGAGCCCTCAAGCATTCAGGTTTTCTTTGGAGGCGTGATGTTAACGGAGCCAAGTCCACAGCTCCATCTTGACCTTCTTGTTGGAGAGCAGAAGTCAGGCCTCCCTTCAAGTTTCAGTTGAGTTTTTTCCTGTTTGGGAAAAGTGTGGCAAATTTCGCCACCTGTTCAACCCAAGAAAATATCAATCTCGAGGCCTAACCCTAAAACCTCAAACCCAGAGCCGTAAACCCCAAGAAAGAGCTTATCCCAAGCTCGTCTCGACATCACCTCAAGCGGTCCATCGCTGCAAGGCCCTTGCGTCGTCCAGGATTTGGGTCCAGCATCCCCATACGACAGGCTCAATAATGGTCCTGTCAATTCTAGGGCATCAGCTTATCCGTTGCGATCTGCATACAATATCTACTATAAACGCCAAGCTTCCTCTTTGTCAAGACCGCTGCGTAGTTAGAAATGTACACTTCCCAGCATCTCGGGACTCAGATCTACTTTAGGCACTTAGGCATTCATTTGTCTTTTGAGCTGTTGCATGCTGAGGCCGTGCTGAGGTGATCCAACCGCCAGCATTCGTGTCTTCGCAAGGCCCAAACTTTCGGGCTGCGTCTCAACGAACAGAATCGTGGCGCACAGAATAGGACAAGGATGTGGGCTTGACAGGGTGAAAGGGAGATATGGGGCTCCCGTAGAGGTTTGTCAGGTGTGTGAGCTTCTCATGGAACCCGCAGGAACCCTAGAGTCTGATCGCCTGAAGCTTGAAATTCCACAGGTCAGCGTCGCTCCCTGCCGAGGCCTCAGGTAGGTGATGGTCACACAAAGGAAGCACGTTGCTTCACAAACACGTGGAAGAGGACTGCTCTTGGTGCTGGTGGGGGTTGTCATGGTCCACACGTCTGTTCTTGCAGTAGCCCCGAGCAGCAACAGCAGCAGGAAGGTGAGTGACCGATGAATAGTGTGTTACATAATCATTCGCCAGCACCACTGTTTTGAGAAGCTCCTTACCGTTCGTCGCATGACAACTGTTCTTACATGTGGGCAAGATTGCTGATGGACGAGATACTGCATGACTCTGCATGGCAGTTGGTCGGTATGCCGCCATGATCCCAGACTTGGGGTCTATGGTCTTACAGGATCTATCATGCCCCCTGGGAAAATAGAGGGGACCTGATATGCTTGCCATTACACTACCAGTGTGGTGTGGGATCGCCTACAGTATGACCCCTGCACCCTAAGTTCTTTTGCCCCTGAACCTAAGCCCTAAGCCTCAAACCCTAAACCTTAAACTCTGAACCCTAAATCTGCAGCCCTCAAACCTAAGTGTCAAGCCTTTGACCTTAAACCAAGACTGCCATATTTGAGGCCAGGCATTTCTCTTCCACAGGGGCGTTGCCGCCACCCGCGAAGGCAAGGCCTGAAACATCGCTGCTTTACGGGGGGGTCCTTCAATCTGGTGCCTCAATATAGACTTCCAATATCGATCATCTTCTCAGCACAGGAATCCAACTTTGTGAGAGCCCATTATAGGCTGACTTCTTATAAAAGCCTTGTACGGTGCTATGAGGGATGCAGGGCTTTGCTAGGGTTTTGCAGGGCGATGAGAGGGCTTCATTGGAAATCAGAGTAATTCTGCGAGATTTGCGAGGTTTTCGGATTGTTTGTAGGGGATCGAAATGTGGAATATTCTCCTTGGGGCATGCAGGCCCAATTTCTGCGGAAGACGAAGTGTCTCAAGCTCAAGGTTTAATGAACGAGCCTCGGGTGGTAGGAACCTCACGAAAAGGTTTCAAACGCCTGCATCTCCTCCATGTGCATGGCATCTTGTCAGAACTGTACACCTTCTTCGAAGTTTTATGCAGCTGCTGCCTCCCCTCCAGCTCTCTTCCACAAACGAAGCTTGCGCTGACAATTTGCGCAAGAACAGTTACTTCCGCTTCAGTCACGACTGCACCGCATTGACTACGGTAGATCCTATTATTACTAGGTTTTTATTTTATTTATATCTATGATCGGCACTACGATTTTTACGATTCTTACTGCTCTTGCAAATATTACAAGTACTACCCACAGGCAGCAGGATCCATCTGCCTTGAAGAAGCCAGAGAATCTCCTGACACAAATTCAGCGGGCGGCCTAGGAAAGTCTTCAAACTTGTGAGGACTTCTTCGGGTGTTCCCAGAATTCCTTAGTGTGTTGGGGAGTATAAAGGGAGACCCTGTTGTAATTAACATCCAGATGGTGGTTGAGTGTTTAGGGCCGGGTGCTCAAAAACAACAGGATCCTTGCTAGAAGGCCTCCCGAATAACACTCACGTTTATAATTATCATTTTCTAACCACCTGGGGCCCTTTTTTGGGAGTCCGTACAATCAAGATCCCTTCCTAGAGGTTCTCTGGAGTGCAGAGGAAGGAGCTCCGCGTGTCTGATATGTGCTGCAGCATCGGTATCAATGTACAACGATTGTTCATGACCATGAAGTTTGACGCAGAATGAATGCTTGCGTGGTGGCAATGTTTAGATTTAGCAGCTGGGTTTCACAGGAGTAGGTTCAAAATTTAAGATGTCGCATTTCTCTTGCTGTACTACAAGCTGCTCCTGTTTTTGTTGTTTCCCTCCAGACCTGCATGAGAAATACCCAAGGAATGCATGTCCACTAGGAGTTTTCTCAGAGTCTACATCCTTTCTGCATGGATCCAAGGAGTGTTCCCCCTGGCAAAACTTCCAGATGGTGTTGAGAATGAGGCTTGTGTAGATGGTTAGTTCGCAGCCAAAGAAAAACTTGCACAGACATAAACCCCAAGCCGACATGGCTAAGGTGCTCGAGTTTTCGACAGCCACTTGAATGAATACACAGGGGGTGTTGGGTTGAGAACTTGAGGGTTGATGGCTGAGGGCCCTAAGTTTTAAGTTCAATTGTTGCGCGTGGTGGGTTTTTAGGTCTGAGGGCTAGGCAGAGCGCTTTAAAACGAGTACAAAGGGGGGATGCCATGCCATATTGTGCTGTCATCAGAACAATGCCTCCCTTTCCTTGCTGATCCCAAAGAAAACAAGATGCACGACAATCCTCATGTAGCGAATCAACCCACCGCACATCGGCTCCTCCTGATTGTAAATCTGTCCAGCACTAGCAAATACTGACCGGATTGATAGCATGGTGTTGAAAATTCGGGCATTCGCCAACAAAAAAGCGCGTGCATGATCAAGCGCCCCATATGCACCAAATGCCATCCTTAGCTGGAAGAGGTCTCATCTATTTACAGCAGTTCGAGGAATTACTGAAAAGCTTGGCCTCCTAAACCATTATAACCCCAATATACTATATAGTATTTTCCATGTTCTTTTCCATTATTCCCGAATAACCCGTATATAACCCCTATACAACTCATAAAACCACCTGGTTTCCATTCTCTTTTCTGTTACCCCATAGCCGCTATATACTCCCTACATATCCCCATATTACCCCAATATACTCACAGTGTTCAGCGCTTTATTGATGGAATGCGTGGATTACCCAGCTCCAGGACATGGTAATGTGGGGGTAATATCGGGATTATGTAGGGATAATGGAAAAGAACATGGAAACTACTATAGTATATGGGCATAATGGAAAAGAAAGTGGAAACTACTATGGTATATTTGGGTTATTGGAAAAGAAAATGGAAACTCATATAGTATATTGGGGTTGTATGGGGATAATGGAACATCAAATGGAAACTACTATTTAGGGTTATCCCTTCCGTCCCTGCGTCAGCCAGAATTCTTGCAAGGTACCCTATTCTGGAGCTGCTAGTCAGGACAGCAAGCTCTGCCAATGCGGGCGCCTCAGGATTTTGGTCCCATTAAGCTCCAAAATGGCCCCACTCATAACAACCCCGAAATTACAAGTCAGAAGCGCCCATGTTTTTACAGCAACAACAGAAACAGCAGCAGCAGCAACAACAACAGAAACACTAACGCAAGAACATGTGGCCCGTTGTTTGAAGACATTCGTTTGCATAGCGACTTCCCATGTACAAGGTACGCTTTTCAGGACCCCTAATTTCCAACCTAAAAAGGATCGGTCGACCAGCAGACGGTCCAGCCCGCCCGGGGGCCCAGGTGTATGCTGCACGTAATATATTGGGGTTATCAATAGGGCTTATATAGGGATAATGGAAAAAATCCGTTTGATGCTAACCGCAAATTGCTATTCGGATCCTGTTTTGCGGCGCCTTACATGAATGCCCCCCGTAGAGGCAGATTGTACACCTCGTATTGTTGCAAAGCTTGCCTACCTTCAACCCTAAACCGTACCTTAAACCCTACTCCCCAAATTACATCCCTGCGCCAAGGCGCAGTGCAGAGAAGACATCTTCCGCCGAGGAGGTGGGAAAGCTTAAGAAGATGGGAAAGCTTCAAATGCCTTGTCGGCATTTCCGGAAAGTAGGGGTCCCTAATCATTTATACACCTAAAGTCCTGTACTTCTTCAAATGAGTTATGGGGCCATAATGAGATGGTAAGAGTCGTGTTCGACCAAGAGATGCCCAAAACGGCTTAGGGGTAGATTCAGACTTGCAATGTCAGGGTCCAGTTGTTCTTTTCAAAAGTTCTGGCTTCGTGTTTGGTGTGCCTACAGCGGTACAGTAAAATTCTGTAGGTTCTTCTCAGGTTCCAGTTCAGCTCGCAACAGGCAGCCAATGCAATTTTACCATGACGCTGCCTGGCGAGGGCCCACAGCCCTACACCTGGAAGCCCTTCAACTTTCCAAGCCGTGCTTCAACCGAGTTGAAGCTTTTATGTGCATCATAGTCGTAGTGTGCCAAAAAGTGGCAAACAGAGACGCGGCAAGCCAGACTACTAAGCACCACGCGTGCGAACTACAATGATCACAGCCTGCACCCTAAACCCTGAAGCACAAACCTTCATCCCAAAATCCTTAACGTGAGCCATGTAATGGCACAGTTCTCAGCCAGGAGCCCGCCGTCAACTCGCCGGTGGAGAGCCATGGGCCAGGGTTTCACCCCAAGATCCGCAGGGTTTCGTGGTGAGGGCTAGGGAGCTCTGGGCCCAGGCAGCTTCTGACAGTGAGAGAGAGAGAGGGAGAGAGATACACTTGAACTTAAGCGTACTTACTGTGTATGAGCGGAAAGGTTCGGGCAGTAGTTTATGTGTTGTCATACAAAATTCAGGATGAATTACATGCCGGCTGGATATGGATAAAGGGTTGTCAACATTACAAGCTTAACCTTGCCATTTTTAGAAGCATTCTTAGCAGCAACGAAGATTGAACCCAGTACAGAACCAAATTCTGATTTATGTGATAGCCCCCGATAGATCCAGATTCAAAAGTTTCCAGAAGTGGAGGGCGTGTATTGGGTTCTATACTTGGGGCAAGCCGTTTGAGAAGCCTCTTGTTGGAAATCACCATGTTCCGAAAAGTAATCTGGGAGCGTCTACCAGGTCTTTGAGGCTCCATGGCCAAAGTATGGCCCTCCACCGGAGAGGTCAGCTTCATTCCCATAGGAGCTATAGTCTAAACTCCTAGTATACCCCTTAAGAAGCCCTATAGTAGTCCCCTATATAACCCCCTATATAACCCTCTTTAATGAGTTTAGATTATGGCTCATATCAACCCGCAGCCTGTCAGGAACTCAAGGGCCCAAGCCGGACTCACAGTGACTCACGGAGCCTCAAAAGCCCTGAAAGTTCAAAGGACAGTAGTTGTTACTGGCGCCTTTTCTGGGACTCCAGGCTACTTTCAGAAAGATATACCTCCAAAATCGGCATGGTCGCTGCTCCGAACCTTCAAGCAGTAAACTTATGGGCCCCTTGCATAGTGCATATGTTCTTCGGCTTAGTCCACACCCCGGAAACTAAAACCATGAGCCGTGTAGCTGAGACGTCAAACCCTGAGTCCTAAATCCTTGACCCTGCGGCCTGCAATCAAACTTCCAATGTGCATCTGAAGAGTCCAGGCTGTCGGACCGATCCCTCAACTCGCTGTCAACGGCCTCGCGCCAAGAAAGGGTAGTGGCGGGATCGAACCCTAGATCCCAAGCAGTGTGGCGCTGCAGCTGCTGCTGATGCCGCTGACCCCACACCAGCACCAGCACCACAACCGCAACCACCATCTTCCAGTACCACTTATCATCATGAGCGATGCCGCTGCTGGTGTCGTGATTAGCAGTATGGCACGAAGGTCGATGTTATTGCTGTTGGTGTCGCTGTTGCCGTTGTCAGTGTCTTCACGAGTTTACATGGATGTTAGCTCTTGTGGCAAAGCTTATATCTTTCAGCAGCACCACGTGAATGCATTGTAAGCATCCCAAGAATCCCAGGCCACTAGTCCCTTGACCACAAAGCCGATGGCTGCTTCAGATAAGCTATGACCCTGACGCGTCTTGTGTTCCCCTGCTGGTCACACATTCCGGGTGTTCTTTGGCAGAAGGGAACAAAGCAAAGAGCCAAGGTCCAGTCCATGGAGTTTCCAGAGGAAGCCTCAGGGGCTGAAGCGGAGAGGAGCAGAGGGAGGGGCAGAGCGGGAGGTTGGTGGGGATTTCAGAGGGTCCTGGGTGAGCGGGGACGGAGGAAGGGTAGAGGATTCAGTTCAGCTTTGTTGGGTTCAAGGGCTTGGTGGCTCTGATCCTTGCAGCGGAGAGCTTTTCGGGGCTCTCTCGTGTAGCATGGGCTACTTACTGACTTACTGACGCCGGCATCCTACTCCGGTTCCTATCAACCATCCTGAGGGGGCATTGGGGGTTAGCAGAAGTTCCTCTGCCAACTTCGCATCCCGCGCCTGAAGGCTCTAGCTTTGAAAAGAGCCTGCAGCAACCGGCAGCAAAAAAACACCCTTCGAATCCCTTTGAGTACGCTGCAGGAGTACTCACTTATCATTGCGTTAAGGCTTGTTTTAGGGTCGGTTAAGAACTTGATCTAAGCGTGAAGCGCCAATACTCCACTGAGTTGAGGTGAAGTTTCGGAGCAGCAGAACCATGGAACATTTTCCGTCAGCTTTAGCAGCCCTGGGTGCACACACGCATCGAGCATCTTAGCCGGCGCGCAGCAGCAATCGATTTGGCCGGCACCTTACCATCATCCGGTGTGCGGTTTGCAGTGAACGCTTTGGGATGCGCTTTGAACAGGACGTTCGTTTGGCTCAGAAGTGTGGCTTGGGAGTGGCATTCGTTGTAGTCAGGCTGCAATTTCTTATCTTTGCTGAAGTGTTCATATTCTGAAGCGTTATGCGCCCCAGGCCTTCAGTAAGACGTATCTACCGGCACAAGTCCCGCTGACAGATTCTCCAAGCCTGGCTTAGTTTAGAGTTGAGAGCTGCGGGACGAAAGCAGCATTGGTGACAGGGAGTTTGGAAAGCTCCCATCCAGCTCTTTCAGGGTTGTGGGCCACAGACCGCATTGCCAGACATCCCGACCTTATCTCCCACTACGATAGGTGGTGAGTTCCCAAGACCGTACCTGGCATGAAATCTCAACACCTCAGTTTTTTGTCTTTTCTCATCCTTCCAGGAGCTTTATATACAATCCTCTTCTTGCGGTCTTTCGGGCTCTCTTCTTGAAATGAGCTATAGTCCAAACTCCTTAAATCGGGTTATATTGGAGAGTTTTCTAGGGGGATACTAGGACTTTAGACTATGGTCCCAAACTTATTGTTCCATTTTGGCACCCCTTAAAAATACGTGCCCGAATATGATCTATAACCAAAAGGAGCCCACAATCTTGAGAATAACCCACATAGTCCCTGAACCCTAAACCTATTAGAGGGGGATACTAGGACTGTAGACTATATGTCAAATAGTCCCAAACACAGTGGTCCTCCTCTCAATTTGGCCTGCGCAGGCAACATGACGAAGGCAGGCCTCCGGCCTTTTGGGGGCCTTCGGAGAGGCTCCTATGTAATTCCCTTATGGGCTTAAAGTTCCGGGTTCCAATGTAATTCCATCATGGTTTTCATGTATTTAGTCACAGTAGTTAGAATAGTAATAATAGGAATTGCAGTAATAATGATGATAGTACTCCTTGGGACTTAGCTTGGACCTTAGACCCATGGTACACCTAGTCTAGGTACCTAAGGGTTAGCCCTTAGAAGGGTCCTAAGTGCCACGTAGGTCCTTATGTACTTGTGGTATGTGGGTACCCCAACACCCTATCCAAAGTATTGGCTCCTACACTATTGAAACTGGAGTTTGCATTTGGGTGGCATAAAGGCTGTAGAGGGATTTACGAGTCAGGGTTGGCAAGTAGGATTTGGGAAAGCGCAAGAAGGGTTTGGAGGCCCCATGGGCTCGGATGATCTTCTGTGGCAGTGACACATTGTAGGGCCATTCTGGGTTGAAACTCGCAGCCCGAGAGAGACTCTGATGCTTTGAAGATCGACCTACGAGTGCCTGACTCCAACTTAGGGAGCGGAGGGCATAGGCATAGACTAGAAGATCGCACTCTACATGCTGAATCAACATCAGAGTCTTTGACTGATTGTTTTAGCCAATGAAGCCCTGAGCTCGATCCAGCACCTGAGTGTTTGCGCTATCGACCAACACACACAATAAGGCATCATCGTAAAGAGTCCGATGCTTCTTAGAGGAATCCGCCAGTGTGGCCTTGGGAACAAAGCTCCTTCAGACCAAGAGACCAACCTCAGGCATTAAGGTTTTGAACCATTCTGAACCCTCTCTACCCCCACCAAAGCACTGGATCCAGATTGCGAATTGCCTTGCTGCCTTCAAATCTGCGGGGCAGGTGGCGTGGCCGCGCTGGCAGCTGCAGCTGTAGGCACTGTTGAAACCACTTAGCTGGGCAAGTGGCTTGTAATAAGCTGACAGAAGACAAGCGTACGAATTTCAGGAAATATTGTCATAGCGAGGAGCAGAGAGAAAGATATCAAAGTAAGCACATAGGATCTCAGACTTCTACAGCTGCTGGTTGTGAGATGCTCCGGCGGGTCATGAGCATCTAGAGAGTTGGGGATGTGCCGCGGTTACGCTCACGAGAGTATGTTTGCAGGTGTCTCTGGAGAAGGGCACTGCAATAACAGTTCCTGCAGGGGTGTTCTGCGCTTGATGCTAGTTGCTTTGGATCGGGGTTCTCATGGGAAGGCAGTGTGCTCCTTTCGCATGGTGGAAAAACCCTCTGCCTTGCAATACTGGATGCTACATCGAAATCCCAGTAGTTGCCACTTCAAAATAAGTTGGCAGCATAGAAGTCAGGCAAGTATACACCAAACAAGTTCTGTTAGGGTAGTGGCTGCTCGGAATTCTTTCCTACCTCCTGGACGGACGCCTTTCCCCAGTCGTGTGGCAGTTTGCAGGTGTTCACTGCGCATGGCAAGCCTTCGTGTCCTTGCCAGGTGCCATCAGTTGAGCAATTTTGACGATGTATTGAGCGCGGAAGTAGGGACTCTCTGGAAGTGTATTGGGTATAAACAAGGATATGCCCAACGGGATGTACAAGAGTCGGGCCTTGGGGAGTTTCTCAAATTGTTTGGTCACCGCTGAGTTGAGACTGCCTTAATGGTCAATAGTTGGGCCCTACACTGGAGAAAATACCCATGTGAAGCTTCCAAAAATATGGGCTCTGGCAAAGGAAGTCCCAAAGTCATGATGCCCCACCGAGTTGTTGGAAGCTACTTCTCTGGACTAGATGAATTCAGCCTCGCCGGTCTCTTCTGAATGAGAAGCAGAGGCTTTCAGGTCTCTTAGCACTTTCTTCATGCAACGCTCTGGCTAAGAGGAGGAATAGAACATTGGGCTCCTTTTTAGGAGGGTCCCGGCAACGATGCCATGGCTTTGAGGTCTGTTTGCGGGGTTCTCTGCGTTTAAATCCTTGCCGGGAAGGGCAGAGGTGCCTGTACGATGCCTATAAGTTCCCTGTATGGATTCCAAGGCATTGCGAGGCTAAATCAGGTTTATGCATTGCAAGAAAATATATGAATCCTGTTTTTCCTTCATGCCAAGACGTGGATTTCGTGGTTAAGGGGGCTTACTGCCCTCGCAATCCTTGTGTTTGCCCGGATGCTATGGCAGACCAGCCAAAACTTTGTGGTAGCCAGGATTGAGGGTGCAAGATTTGAGGCAGAAGGTTTGGAAGTTAAATGGTGCAGGATTTTATATGGGTTGCAGTGAAATGTTGAGCATGAGGGGGTGAAGTAATGGATGCCCTTCGGGGCGAGCATTCAGAATCCGACCTCATGAAGGGATGACGTTGGGTTCTTTGGGATTTCTATAGGGATCATATGTGTTGATGCCATGGAAAGACAGGAAAGTCTCTGAGCTTCAATGGTCTTTTCTGACATTTCACTCTTAGTCTGGGAATCTGTTATCACCCTGCTTGGCCTAACAACTTGAACATCTGCATCTTCGAGTTTTTGGGCCGGACATCAGCAGTCTTCTCGAAAACCGCAAGTTCCTAAGATAAACCTTCATCCCTCCTCGCTGAAATCAGTCCCCCCCCCCAAAAAAAAAGGCATGCTCAAACCTCGGCGCATTAAAAGCCAAAGTCTCCATTCTTGAGGAGGGCGTCCGCAGGTCGGCAGCACCAGCCGAGTTGCCAGGCCTCGGGCACGAAGGATTTGAACGTGGTCAGCGCTGTCCTCTTTTCATGGTCTTCCTTAACTTTATCACCCACCATGGTGTGTGTGATCATGACGTCCACACCTCGAACGCTGCCACCACCTCCACCATCAACAAGAGATATGCATCAAGTAACGAGCAGCACAAAGTAAGGTCGCGAGTCAAAGGTCAGGATTTGTGAGATCTTGTGAACGTACGTGATGACATTATGAGTTTTTGAGCCTAAAGCATCCTAAGTTTGATGACCTCGCTGCCCAGGCCGTTCTTGACCCTGACTCTGCTAGAGCCCGAGCTACAAACATGAGCCAAAACGAACGTCGCTCCACCTCGGAAGGAAATTCAGGGTTCTGAAGACCAGGAGCCACAATCCTGAGCCCCGATGTAGAACGAGCCCGGCCTTTTCAATATCTCGCATGTGCAACATGCAGTGGGCCTTGGAAGCGTTGCAGTGCTTGCATGGCCCGGACAGTAGTTCAAAAAGCCTTGTACTACAGATAGTTCCCCACAACCTAGGACACTAAAACATCATTAAACCCCACAGTACGCCCCTCAAGCCGAACTCAGCTTGCTGCAGGCCTGCTGCCGAGGAGGACTCGGAGGAGGCGGCGAACCGTGAGGCCACGGGCAGTGAGGGCTTCAGGATTCTGAGCGAGAACATATGAGTTACAGTCTAACTCCTAGCATCCCCTTTAACAAGCCCTTTAGTAGGAACCTTATATAATCCCCATACCTATCTATCTCCCTCTAAGGAGTGTAGATTACAGCTCACATGACTTGGTGGTGGGGCTGGTAGGAGGAGTCATAGTATTGGCAGTAGCAGAATGCCCAGAAGGGCAATATGCACGGCGCTCTCCGTGGCCAATGATCCTGTAGGGTTTCAAGCACTTCCAGATCTCAAAACGCCGTTTGAGTGATCTAGGCTGGCTTTGAGGCCTGGGCTTGGAAGCTTGAGGGCATTCAGTTCAAGAATTATTTGGGAAGGGAAGTCTGTAGCGCTCTAGGGCCTAGACAACTAGTCTGCAAGAGCCTGCGCTTGCTTCTCTTAGAGAGGTGGGAGATTCGCTCAAGAAGCACGGTACAGGGGGAACTTTGGAATTGAGCTCTGCTTAGGCAGTTACAAATTGTTGGATGTGGATCAGAAGGATTGCCCTTCTTGACGCCACAGCCACTGTGTTGTCAGCCATTCTTCGGGAACCCACAGGTGGAAGCAGAAATCTGATGATTTGGGGATCTAGACTTCAGAGCCTCAACACTCCCTGCAGGCCGCGAACTTCATGAGACCTGTCTTCACGTCCCAGTACTGAAAGGCAAAGCTTCGAACAGGTACTGGCAGTGGCTGAAGGGAACTTCAGCAGCTAAACACCAGCACCCCCAGTCGAAGGGAACTTCAGCAGCTAAACACCAGCACCCCCATGACTGGGTTGCTGTTACGGAACTTGAGTTAAGTTACCACAATATGGGTATACAATGAATAGTAGGTTCTCCTCGTTATAGTAACTTAGTTAAGTTCCTGAACAGTAACCCAGAAAGACACTTCAACTGGAAGCTCTCTGGCAGGACATTGAAGTCTGGGATCAGACCCCCGAGGACAGAATCAAGAGACGAGTTTGGCTAATGCACTGAAGGGTTTTCGAGTATTTAAACTGAGCTACAAGGTCCTGAATGACGGGAAAGGACTCAGCGCAACCATCCAGCGCCATCCTTGATGTTGGTCTCAGTACTGGCACTTGCAGCAGTCGTCATCCACCAAAGCAGAGGTGTGATCTTCAGGAAATCTGTCTAGCAGCAATTAGTATCATAAATATAACTATATAACAGTTGTGATGATAGGTTTCAAACTTGTAGCCCTTGCCTGGGTCTTCATCGTGCAGGTCCCATTCTGCTATGGCTAGCTTTAAGAGTCCATTTCGGTAGCAGTTTGCAAGAACGCGTTGGTTGCCGTTGTACTGACTAGCCGCTGAATGGCCTGATTTCGGCTTTGAATTCAATTCGACGTTTGTTCCCTGCCTGCACGTCAGAGATCTGAAAGTTCCACAGTTATGGGACCTACGTTCTGCTGGTATTGCAAAGCCAAGAAGCTAGATCCCTTCCGCAGGAGCTGTCTCTTGACATGCGCGAGCTCTTGGTTACGGAAACTCGGACCTGTTGGAGCTTCGCTTCCCGGATCTGTCGTATTGAGCTGACAGACTGATGAAGGTTGGTGCTTCGCACGGGACAATAGGATGTGCCAGTAGAGAAAAGGCACTTCTGCTTGGAAAGGACTATGTAGTTGGAAAGGTTAGTAAGGCTTCCTGATGGCGAACTAGTGCCATTGGTTTTGATGGTCCATAGCTCTCCTGGGACTGTCTGCACACGTGGGGCTTTTCGAACATTAGGGGTCGTGTTCTGAGGGTTCCACAAAAGAGGATTGTACTGATGCTGCGTATAAGAGGGTTGGCCCATTCATGGAAACTTTAATCAAGAAACCTTTGGCTTCAGTTCGTGTCTTGAGACCAAGGATGGCTCAGAACCCTAACATGACCTGAAAAGATGTGAATTACTCCCCCGGCAGAATTAACATCCTAATATTTCTTCTAAGTTTGCTGGTGTGTGTGATGTATTGGGCGTGGTGTTTGTGGGGATGCTCAGGAGGATTGTTTTAAGGAGGGCAGTAGTTGCAGATGCACTTTGGCCGCCTCTATGCAAGGACGCCAACGTTTTCCTGGTTGGCCCGGACATGGACTCCTACAGGGAAGACATCCAGCTTGTTGCTGCAGCTTGGCCGCAAGGTAGGACTCGTAATCAGTCAGTTCATCTTACTGGCATGCGAAAGATCCTGGTCGACCAGCTAACGGGGTGAAGTCAAGGCCTTTCACTTCGGCTTTTGCAGGGCCAAGTGCGAAACAACTTTGATGGTATTCTTACTAACTGATTTCTTTGGCAGTTGATCCATCTATCAGCATCTATGCCGGACGCCGTGACAATGACGGGCAAGCTAGGCATATCGGGATCTGGGTGGCAGAGGCTCCACTGCGCCAGCCACAACCATCGTCAGCTTGGGACACAGTACTACATGCTGAGTAGACGCATTTTCCTTCATTTACACCTGTCAGAAGCACGCTCCGCTAGCAACCTCAGATTGTCGGATGCAGAAGGTGAAGGGGCAGAACCGACATTTGTAGCCTTGGAAGCGAAAAGCCACAAGCTCAAAGCGGCTTATGAGCACGTGGACCATCCCATGGACCTGAGGAGCGCATCAACTACACTTTCATGGATTTCGAGTACACGAACCTCATGTCAGCTGGGGAAATTGTCAGCTCAGCTCGCTTGGCAGTCAGTTGGGGTGATCCGGAGCATATCCGCCTTACAGAGCTTCAGTCCTAGTCCCAAAAGGCGGTGGCACTTGACTAGAAAAATCAGCAGCGGAGAGCTAGATGTATCAAGCCATACCAGCTTGGAGAGTTTCAGTTATGGGGATGGGTTTAAGGCTCAAAAGCACTTAACGAAGAAGCTTCAGAGTACCATGCGCCAGACTGGCCAGCTGGAGAAGGTGGTCGCTGTGCCGCCTTTGACGAGCAACTGGGCTTCTGGCTTAAGGTTTTGGGGTGTAAGGTGTTTGCCTTCCTTATCAAAAGGATGGCCGTATTGGGGTCCTTTGAGTCTCCCAAACTAATGTTCACTTCTTGGAGGGCCCGGACCTTTGCAGGGTACCTAGGCTGGCCAAAGTAATTAATCAGGAAATGCAGACTGGGCGTGTGAGGGGCGTAGTTGGCTGTAGATGTAGGGTCTGCAAAGTGGTTTTTGGGCTTGAGCTTTAGCAGCAAGGATTGAAGGGTGGTTCAGAATATGAACTCTCCTGTTGAGCGCAGTTAAAGATCTACACCACTCCTATGGATATCAGTCCGTTGCCGTTATTTCGGCAGCACCAGCTGTAGGGATTTTGCAAGGAAATTGTGCCTGCAAGATGGGACCTCAACCCTCTTCGAGACATTAAACCTGGCCCAGACAAATAAGGGTGATTACTAACATGTTGGCGAGCGCGATGGTCAAGAATCACCATGGGCAAACTCCATTCACACAACGCTTGAGGAAGCCCTACGTCTGCTCTTTCTGGGGGGCGGCACTCCTTTGAAGACATAGCCTCGGAACAAAGGATAGGCCCCTCTAGCTGACCTACGAAATTGATTCAAGCAGTGCTGAGGTGTCACGCGCTTCCCATGGAAAGTGATGATGCATGGGCTGGTAGCCGCTTTGCTGCAGAGCATGCAGAGTTCGACAGACTGCGCTCAGCCGTTCAATGCAAAAAATCACATTGACAAGTTCCGCGAAAGCAGATCAATCATAATAGCGTGCCAACCAAATCAGCTGCCGTCCAGCTGTTACGCCTTGTTGGTACAAGCCAAGCCGCACTCTCATTACAAGCACGTTGCTAATCATCCTCATGACCCACTGAACGTCCTCAAGAGTGAGGGCAGCAAGCATGTGAATGCACACGCTGCTCAAGGCAGAATTCAGCCCTTCTGTTTGGGATCTGTAGGCCCTCAGCTTACAGCCCGCTGGGTCAAGGTTTGGCTCGACCCTGATGGATGGGAGCGTCGGGATGTTGTCGCTCGGGAGAAGATTCGGCCCGGGTCCTCAGAGCTTGTCATAGTCGCTGCCTTTCCATCGCTTCTTGGGAGAGATAACAATTACTCTAGGGAACGGTAGACGCCAATTCGGGGATTTTCAGAGGAAGGCATGATGATAATTTCCTTCGGGTGGGATCACCCATATAGAGTCTGGGTTAGGCGAAGATCCAAGATCCTGCGTACAGCTTTTACTGACCTTCTTTTTGATCCACGGCCTGCGCTTTCGATACCTGAGACGTCCACCCGCAGAAGCCCGAAACTTGTACGGGTTATTATAGTGTGATGATCCAGGCAGGACATCAAGCGCACTCTTTCCATATGTCAAGCCATGTCTGCGCGAGAAGTTGATTCGGGAGCGGTGCGTTGGAGCAGCACGAGACCGCTACAAAAGCTTGACGTGCGTCTGACATCATGCGGCCATCGGTTGTCGAGAGGGTCTTAGGCAACATTGTGGACATGAGCAAGCTCTTCGTGGCGAATAATGGTGATGGCCTGACAAGATTGATTTAGACCGCTTCCCGCAAGATGGGCGAGAAGATGATACGGGAGCTTTCCATTCCGTCTAGGCTTAGGGCTGGAAGTCCGATCACTTCCCACACTGTTGATCTGAACACCTGCAAGCTGAGACCCTGTGCAGAGCCCCTCAACCCTGAAAAACCGGAGAGGTCTTGTACAAACTCCTCCACAGAATGGCTTGCCAAACGTAGTCACCGGTTAGAATAACGTATGAATCTCCCATGTGCTTCATAGCCGGTCCGCAGTTTGAGACGGTCAGGGAGCCCAGAACCCCTCGGCACTGAGATCCTCAGACCTAAATCCATTTTGTGGAGACACCATGTCAGCCTCGAAAGGAAAAAGAAGTTCCCGAAGAAGAAGGCCGCTTTTGGCCCTGAGAAGCCAGCAACTTAGGGCTTCAGGTTTTTAGCGTATGCTACACTTAGCTTCTGGGAGCTGTGATGGATAGGCAATGGGTTTACGGGATTGCTAAAGATGGGCAGGACTGCAGAGGTTCTGCATGTGGAGTGGCTGAAGGAGCAAAGCTCCCTCAACACATGTGTGAGGCTTCGGGGAGAAGACATGGATGCACATAGCCAGTCAAGGAAAATTGGGATGCCATCACGTATCAAAAATTTTGCTTTCCTGGAATCCGTTCTATACGTCTCCGCAGCTGTCATTGTTTTACTTGCGTGCACAATTTGCACAATCGAACTCAAGAACTCCCGGTTTGATGCTCTGCGACTATTCCGCCCTCTTCGGGTGGCATCCTTAAGGGTCACATTCCGACCCTGCACCCCAGGCTTTACCCTGTACCACCCAAGCCCTATGCGTGCAAGCCTAAACTCCAGATCTGCCTCGCTCCAAAGCCTTGAAAATAGGATATAATATAGTATAATATCTTATAATCTAGTAGTCCTTACATAGCCCATTATTATTATAGTAGGTTCCATTTTCTTTTGCATTATCCCAATAGAACTTGTTCTCTGGTAAATGGTATGTAAATCCCCAACCCCAACCCTTGTTGCGTTCCACCCAGGGCCATGGAGTTTGGCTTCAACAGGCCCAAGGAGATTGAGTCGAAGCCTCAGATGTTGCTGACTTCTAGTGGTGTTGTCTGGTAGTGGTGGCAGTGGTAAAGGTGGTTTTAGTTCTAGTAGTAGTAGTAGTAGTAGTAGTAGCAGTAGCAGCCGTAGCAGTAGCAGTAGCAGTAGCAGTAGCAGCAGCAGCAGCAGCGAGAGTAGTAGTAATGGTATTTTCAGTACAAGCAACAGGAGGAGGAGGGTAAGTAAGAAAAGTGAAACATTTTCGAGCCAGCCGACAGGGAGGAGAGGGCCTAGAAAGCTCACCAGTCAGGTAGGTGCCACACCGCTCCTTTCTGATCTTCCCTTGGGTTGATGTCGTTTCTTGTGTTCTAGTATTGTGATAGAGCTACTTAGCAACAAAAGCACGCTGCGCATTCCTATTAGCAGCCATTCTAGATCACAGTCCTGGTCGTGGTAGCTGGCTCGGTGAACGGAGCGTCCAGAACTTCTCAAGCATCCCCTCCCTGGTATGAAGCCCCTTCCTGCTGCTTATGAATCTATTACGCTTGTTTCGCCTCTTCATGGTCTGCCCGCCTAGCCTGACCAGATGAACATTCATGTGTAGATGCCCTGCAAGACTACCAGGACAAACTGCGCATCCAGCATTTGTGCAACCTTGTTGAGGTTCACAACCTGAAGATTTATTCCTGCTTGAGCTTTTTGTACTTAGGCTTACCCATGTCATCCCGAATGGAAGCCTGCATTTCTGTCTTACTCATGCTTGTGCGAGTACTAGCACAGCTGCTGACGCGTTTGCTGCCGATCCTTCTCCTGCTACTTGTGACAATCAGATTCATGGTTTCGAATAAATAGTCCCCCTGAAGTAGATAGAATATGGCTTTGGATATATCATAATCAGATCCCCAGAATATATATTAGAGCTACATTGGGGTTATATGGGGATAATGGAAAAATGGAAACTACTATAGTATACTAGGGTATATATCCCTAGTATGTGCATGCCTAGCAGCAATAAAAAAAATCGTCTGACGCCAGTGCCGCGGATCCCGTGGACATGTGGCAGGAAGCAGACGTCCATGATACTCGGCTGCGGCTAGGAGACATACCCTCCCAGAAACTAACATGGAAACACAAAAAGGGCCCTACAAAGACTACAGTCCCTTTAAGGGGGGCTATATGGATTTCCATGTTAGTTTGGGGGAGTGTAGCCAAGCAGTGCTTCAGGATAGGGTTTTGTAGTAGCACAGGACTCTGGATATTGACTCACTTGGAGTTTGGATTTCCCCAACATGAGCTGTTCAGATGATACTTAACAATATGACCCCTAACAATGATCCCATCATCCCGTTGCAATTCCCACCCTTAGAATCCTGGAAGGCATCCCAATTTTGAGACCGCCTCATGTCAGCCCGTCCTGAGCAACAGCCCTCTAACATGTCTCAACTTGTTCTTCTTGCGCTGACGAGTGTCATTGTCCCCAGTGCAACAATCAGACAAACCACTACCTGGGAAGATTCGTTAACATGATTGTTCAAGCACCTGTCCTGCTGCCACAAATTCCTCAAAAGCACAGGATTTGTGCGGTTTTATTGGAGATTGTTGTCTTCGATCTTGATGTGGCTCACTGAAGCTTTTTAAAAGGTGCCAGACGATGCGGGCTACTTGCGCATCTTTTCGTAAGTGTGAGGCTTCTGAACGACCTGGAAAGTTGGCAGAATTCAATCACATCTGAGCCAGTTGCCGAATGAGCCATTCCATGAGGTTGACCTGCAGGCCCGCAAGGACATGCCAGTGGCGGTCCTAGCTGTTTGAGCGCCTTTCTGACCACATGCCCTATTGGAGTTATCCATGTGTCTGACAATAGGAGAGGTAGGGTCCTTTTTGAAGCTCGGGATCCTAAACGCAAAAGCGAGATCATTTTTTTCGGAAGCGGCACCAGTTGGCCCTCATACTCAGACATGGCCAGAAAACGGCCTGTGTTAGTGGGGATCCTTCCGATGACTTCAGGGCGTTCGCCAAAACCCAATAAAGTATAAATACTAAGCCGGCACGTGAGCACGTGCCGGTACGGGTAACCCGTTACGGAGCATTTGGGGTTCAGTTTCAGGGTTGTGGCTCAAGGCTTCAGGGTTGAGGATAAACAGGCTTTGGGTCTTGGAATCACAGCCGCTTCGACGATTACAAAGCGCGGGTTGTCTACATATTCCCTCAGGAAAAACAACCATGCTATTGTTGTTGATAGAGGAAATCCCGCACCACTTCGGGTCCCCACACTATTTCTTCTTCTCGGGTAATGGTACTAAAGTTAGTGCAGGATTTCTTCCTGAAGAGTACATGGTCCAGCCGCAGAGGTCGCAGACCACATCATGGCAGCTATCATTGATGCTGCATGGCCGCAGTGCAGTTCTTTTGAGGCGTTCTCTCCTTCTGTCGTAAATCTGAGCGTGCGCGGGTCCCATTCTCCCCTTCCTGTAAAAGCGCTAGCCAAATTGCAGTTTCTGCGGCGTCAGACGTGGTATGTGAAAAAAGCCATCTGTAGCCAGGGCTTTACTGCTATGTTGGGCCTTGGGGAATTGGTGCAGCGTTTAACCTTGGATGGGGTGCTTTTTACACTGTCTTCTTGTAGGGTCAGAGGTGTCGACGCATAGTTTCAGGCATTCACATCGGAGCCCACACATGTGTGCTATATGAACCATAGTCTAAACT